>MEJB01000015.1:232858-314430 GCA_001752375.1 Rhazya stricta
ATATACGTTAATGAGAATGTGAGAATTTACTTACATAGAACTCAGATTCAATACACATTCAATTCACCTAAGAGCAATTTAATTATAACAAGACATATACGTTAATAAGAATGTGATAATTTACTTACTTGTAGTCCTTAGTAAGGTTTTACTTTAAGTCATTTGCAGGGTGCCTTGGTTGCCCACAATATCAATGTGCCACAGTATCCTAATATTATTATACAAAGAATATTCATCGGAGACTTGTTTAACCAAACATATTCATTTAATATATGTGTTTACYRTTAATACCTTCATCCTTTTTCCCATGGTGACCTTAACYAATAATTTCTCAACATTAATTTCAATGTCAATAAAAATTGAACTACTAATAGTACAATTAAATTTCATGATTCSTAGTTTGTTCTTAAAATAACAATAATAATCGTAATGACAATATACATTATTTTATCATACAAACCCTACTTTCACCCTAAATTATATTCTAATAAATTTTTAGAATTATATCCTTCTTTTTACTTTATCATACTAACTTAAATTTCATATTAAACGTATTTCATATTAAAGTCCATATTTTTCCTTAATTATTGTTACATAATACAAAATCTACCAGTCGGTTAATTTAAATGAAGAAACTAAGGATTCACCTTGAATCCCGAACCTTAGGTGTAGTATCGAGTCTAAGATGTAATGGCATCAATCATGCTCGAGAAAGAAATACGCTCCGGGCGTGCGAATGGCGGTCCTGGTCGCACACGTGCTGCGTGCGCACTACTGGCTCGAGTGGACGGAGCACGGTGCCTGGTCGCCTAGTCCCCTGGGCGCCTGGTCCTCAGGTCGCCTGGGCGCTTGGGCACCTCGTGAACTAACAAAAACGGAGGAGATGGAGTGGCGTTTGGCATCGGTGAGGGCAAAGAAAGAGGCAGCAGTGGTGAAGGGGTTAGGTTTTATGTTTAAGGAAGAAGATGAAATCGGTAGAGAAGAGAAGAGAGAGAGAGAGAGTGGGAAGGCCTGCATTGGTGAGGGCAGAGGGAGGAGGCGGTAGTGGTGAGGGGATTAGGTTTTATGTTTAAGGAAGAAGATGAAATCGGTAGAGAAGAGAAGAGAGAGAGAGAGAGTGGGAAGGCCTGCATTGGTGAGGGCAGAGGGAGGAGGCGGTAGTGGTGAGGGGATTAGGTTTTATGTTTAAGAAAAAAGATGAACAGTCATCTTCTTCAGGTCGTATATATATATTTTGAAAGCTAACTTAACCCTAACTAAAATTTCTTCGTGGGCCATTCTTTTATTACTTAACTAACTAAGCCTAGCTAAATTAAAATCCAGTAGTTTTCTTTTGGCCCAAAATCGAACTCCAAATCCCGTTTTAGATTTGAATTGGAAGAGGACGGGTTCTGACAGGTCAAGTCTAAATTAATTATCTAAGACTTCTAATTAAAGTAAAGTGATAAAATTTCACCTTTAAATAAACATACTCACACATTAGTGCATAACAAATAATAAATCAAGGAAATAATTATTTATTTCTAATTGGCACATCAAAGTTACGGCCTCCAAGTCCTTTCATCATAAATTAATCAATTTACTAGCAATCATGAATACAATCTAATTAGTGGATTAGAACATAAATTGTATGTATGTATGTATATATATATATATAGTTCGAAAAGAAAAACATAAACTAAATCTCAGGTATTACACGCCCATACGCCCAGGCGACCAGGCACCCCCACGCCCAATGACCAAGCGCCCAAACACCCAGCAACCAGATGCCCAGGCGCCCGGGTGACCTGATGACCAGGTGCCCAGGGGACCAAGTGACTAGGGGCGCATGCGATCAGGCACCGTGGGCAGTTCGCTCGAGCCAGTTGCGTGCGCACAGCACATGCGTGACCAAGACCTCAATTCGCTCGCTCGGAGCATATTTTTTTCCCGAGCATGATTGATGTCATTATATCTCAAACTCGATAACACACCTAAGGTTCAGGATTCAAGGTGAATCCTTAGTTTCTTTATTTAAATTAACCGAATGGTAGGTTTTGTATTATGTATAATAATTAAGGAAAAATATGAAATATGTTTAATGTGAAAYTTAAGTTAGTACGAATAAGTAAAAGGAGAATATAATTATAGAAATATATTGAAATACGATTTAATATGAGATCTAGGATTTGTATGATAAAATAATGCATATTGTGATTAAGATTATTATTATTTTAAGAATGATTAGTAGTCGTGAAATTGAATGTGAATTGATAATTGCTCTTATGTATTACAATGTGATATTATTTTCAGTATGTGAACATTATTACTCATTGATATGTTAGAAATTTTAAGTTAAGGGTTCATGTGGTCCATGAGCATGTAGATTTCACTAGTTGCATATTCTCTTGTATGGACATAATCATACATTCAAGATATGAAATGTTTTTAAGGAATGAAATTTGGAAAAGTATATGTTTTGAGGAATGAAGTTTTTAAAGATGTTATTTTTATGATAAATGATTTCCAAACGTTAAGGATTTTGAAAAAGGAGTGTAAAGCCAAAGCCATGAAAGATGTCAGTGGGAAATGGGGCGTAGGGGACTCGCGCACCCGACCTAACCCTCTTGTAGGGTGGAAAATTCATGTATTATTCACCTCTTATGAGCTGGTATTCAGGAAAAGATTAAGTTATATTAACCGCTTTGAGGTTCTACCAATAGAAAATGTGATCGGGTTCCAAAACATAATGGCCCACTATAAGCTTAATGGCTAGGCATTACACTAAGTGAGCTCACGACTTTAAAGGAATAGAAATGTTTGAAAAGTTCTTACATTTTGAAAGGAAAWTTTTTATGAGAAAGTTTATGAAATGGAAATGTTTAGAAAGCTTTTATTGAGAAAGTGAAATTTTATAACTTATGACATACAGGGCATTATTCATGCATTCATGCATGGGATTTGCTTACTGAGCTTAGTAGTTCATCCCATATTTCCTTATCTTACGTTTCAGGTGATGATTTACCAGATGGTGCGTGGAGATCGTTTGAGAGCAGACTTTGATACCCAAGAATCGTTCTGTTAATTAAAATTTTTATTTATTTATGAACTTATTAAATGTTTAAATTTTATTCCTTTGTTGTCAAAAACTTCAGCTAAAATTTTAAATATATGAGAATTAAGTTGGTAATATTCCCAGATTAGGGTAGTTTCTGATATAGGGGTGTTACAGTTAGTCACATAACAATTATACCATAAAGTGAATTTTTATTAAGAGATTTTGCCTTACAAAGCTTAGATAACCGATCCTCATAGGAACGATCTTACTCACTCTTTATCACTTATAGACCACGTATGCTTGTGTGTTGTGATTAATTGCCTAATTGTGATTTTGTCTATCACATAGCACCAACCCCAGTCTGTATCCGATTGATAATTATCATAATTTTAGTTTATTTCTCTCCTTCCTACACCTCATTTTGTTTCAGCTGGAATTTTCATCTTTTGCTTAGTCTCACTTAACTCCTTGCTACTCTTCAAAGTGATAGCTTTACAATGCTATTTTCCATCTATTTTTGGAACTCCAATATCACTAGGGAGAGTTCTACGTGGTCTATTGTTAAAGGCACTTGCAAGTTACCCTATTTGATTCTCCATATTCCTAAGTGACATCGCTTGATTTTGAATAACTGCATTATTCTTAGCCATGTACCCTTTAAGAAGACCCTCAAGAGAATGATTTTGCTCATTAGGATTCCCTCTTTGTTGTTGGTTTTGATGATGAAGACTAGGTGGCCTAGAAGGTCTATAATGTTGCTATTGCGAAGTGTTTAATCCTTGACGTGTTGCCTCCTTACTATAACACGTACAATCTAGGTTGGAGTATTACCTCTAACCCAGATTGTACGTGTTATAGTAAGATTTTTATTTTTGTTGAAGCCTTCTCCCACATAACATACGGACTTCGAATTAGAAGGACAACCCTCAAATGAGTGCCTCTCACCATAATATACACAAGAAACTGATGAAGGTGAAGACATAGATGAATGTCGCCTCCTTGAAGGTTGATGTCTTATAGAGAACCCAGTTGCAACTACATAGATTTAAGCATATTARAAATGGATGCAACCTTGACAGTGAGAGAAGATACTACATTAAGTTTGTGAATACCTGCTACTCTCCTAGTTGCCACAGGTAATGATGCAGAATTTCTGGCAGCAGGTCATTGAAAGCTATTACCAGCTATTCTTTCCAAGATCTCAAAGGCATCATTATAGGACTTGTTAAGTATAACCTTACTCGCTGAGCCTTTAACCACATTTTGATACTGAGGGTTCAAATCATTATAAAATGTCTCCTTTTGAATCAAATTTGGGATTTCGTGATGAGGACATTTGCTCAAAAGCTTTTTGAACTTTTACCATGCCTCATAAAAATGTTCCTCTCCTTGTTGTTGAAAGGCGGTGATGTAATTCCTTAACTTAGCATTTAGCTGGGGAAGTACTTGAATAGAAATTTCCAGGCCAAATTAGTCCAAGAAGTTACAGAGTTAGGAGCCAAAATATTTAGCCACTCTTACTCAGTCCCTCAATGAATAGGGAAACAATTTGATCCTCGAAGCTTCCCTACTGACCTTTTACAACTAGAATGAATCATTGACTTCTAAGAAAAGCCAAATATGTTAATGAGGGTCTTTGGTAGCCATCCCACTAAACTGCCCACTGTCTAGAGCATCTGAAATATAACTGGCTTAAGTTCAACATGTTATGCCTAAATTAGATATCTCACTATGCATTGCTTCAAAGCATCTAACATAGGGACAACATAGTCTTTAACAGCTCTCTTACCGTTATCAACCATTGCTATAGCGTTTTCTACAACATTATTTGCAGTTAGGCACAATTCTAGAAAATTTCCTTGTTCTTGTCTAGCCATCTCTCCTCTCTTTGCACTATTATGGTGCCTTCTCTTAGAGCAAAATGTTCTTTCAATCTCAGGATCAAAAGGATATCGTTCAAGAGGACCAATGTTGTCCTCTTCGAACATTCATGGAGAATAAATAGGCTGCCAAGAACACCACAAAAGAATAAGAATATAGAATAGAAATAAGAATATTAAAGCAAATAAAAATTTAAGCACCACTTAAACACATAATCAATCCCTAGCAACAATGTCAAAAATTTGATAGACAAAATTGCATATGCAATAAGCTTCACTTGTGTAAGTATACACATTCTATATAAGTAATATTGAGTAAATAGAGTATCGACCCACAAGGATTGAAGGCTTAAAAACAATAGTTTATGTTCCCAATAAAATTAAATATTGGTTGGATGATTATCACTACAACAAAGTAAATTAATCTAAAGTTATCTAATAACTAAAATTGATTAATATAGTACATGAATTCACACGAAATAGTTAAGAGCTTAGGAATGAGTAAGAGTTAAGAATCCCCAATGCACTAACACCCATGAAGCAATATTAGTTGATGCTCCAGCATTGCTGTAGCATCACCACAACAGAGGTGCACAACATCAAAAACGTAAACCAAGACATGTAATGACCTCACCCTTTTAGTTTGTTGGTCATTGTTCCTATTTCACTAAATTGTTCAACATGTTAGAGTTACTTAGCTTAAGGAACTTAAATAAATGCATAAGTACCTCTTATGGGTTTTACAAGCTAAACATATATTTCTATGATTTTTATTACTGGTATATCCTAAAATAATCAAATTCATATCTACTCAAGGTTTTGACTACTTTGGTGCCACTCGGCCTTCAAGTAACTCTAACAATTACCATTAATAGCTAAGAAACAATTATTGTAAAACAATAAAGTATTTATGAAGATCAAACATTGCTCAAAGCACTCAATAGATCATGTAGTACATTAGTTCATCAGAACCCTAACTTCTAAGAAGCTAGTGCATGCTCTTAGATGCTAAATAATACATAGTCAAAATATTCAACATCTTAAAATCACAATAAGAAGTGAAGATAGTACAACAAAAGGGCTCATATAGCGATGCTCTTTCTATGATATTAATTAAAAGCGTTGTTATATTAGAAGAATTACCGATATAGATACGGAAATTTTATTAAATTAGATTTTCATAATCTATATAAATAATTAAAAAGCTAAATTTTAAGTATTCCTATTGAATTGGAGGATATGTGACATCTTTACCAATGAAATGGTGACATCTGTCAAGGATGACAAGGTTCAACCAATGAAAATCAATGATGGAGCTTGGTGATGCCATGTCGCTCCTAAATGTGACTTTGATCAATCAAATCAATTTGCTTTGTTTATAAATAGAGGCCAAAACACAAGAGGAAGAGGTCCAGAAATTCAAGCTGAGAGAAGCTTAGAAGAAAGAGGGCCAAATTTCTCTTTAAATCCCGAAATCAAATTGCAAAGCCCTTAGAAGATTCGAAAGAGTCTAAATCYCGAGATTAAGCTCCGAAGCCCTCGAAAATTTCTAAAGAGAAGTATCAACGGATTAGGTTCTTGCCAYAAGAACATTTCAGGGATTGTAACACTTGTCTTATCAAGTTTATATGATTAATACAACTGTTTCGCATTCCTCTTGTTATCTTATATTATTTTACAGACGAGTGATTCGCGTAAACAATTGATAATCGACATTAATTAAAAAGCTTCATTATATTAGATGAATTACTGACATTAATTAAAAAGCATTGGTATATTAGAAATATTCCAGATGCTTTTTAAGACAAACATCGACTTATTGAGTAATACAGGAYGCTTTTAAATATAAGAGTTGTAAATTGGGACTTCTTTTGCTRACATTAATTGAAAAGCATCGCTATACTAGAAAACTTCCCGACACCTTTTAAGGCAAGCATCGTCTTATCGACTAATAGAAAGCATTGTTTTTAAATATAAGTGTCGTAAATTGAGACCTTTTCTTACCTACATTAATTAAAAACATCATTGTATTAAAATAATTATCAATATTAAATATAAATTTCCGTTTTAATAGAAAACATTTTGCATTAATTAAAAAGCATCGTTTTATTTTGGACGTTTTTTAAGACAAGCATCGTCTTATCAAGTAATATAATAAATGGGAACGCTTTTATATATAACTGTCATAAATTAGATCATTTTTTTGCCTAGATTAATTAAAAGCATTGTTATATTAGAATAATTACCAACATTAAAAATAAAGCGGTGGCTTAATAGAAATTTTTCGACATTAATTAAAAAACATTACTATATTCTCTAAACATGTGTCGCCTTATCAAATAATATAAAAAATGGGATGCTTTTAAATATAATTGTCGTCATTTCTGACTTTTTTTGCCTGCATTATTTTAAAGCATCGTTACCCAAAAGCCCAATCAAAGAATCCCACATCGAAAGTGAGCACCTCATTTATGGACCAACAACCCTGTTTCTTACTTAAATGTCAGTAATAACATGTTGAAATATTTTAGCATTTAATGTCATATTTATTGTGCTTAATTATTGAATGAATCTAACTTAAGTTTTGGAGTGTCATTTCTGCTAGGAAAATCCAGACTCTGGTAATCCTATTTGGATATAAAGATAATAGCATCGCTATTTTTCGGGACACTTGAGTTAAAGTGTCACTAATTTTTGGGATACTTATCTAAAATGTCTTTAATTTTGGCGATGCTTATATAAAGCATTATCAAAGTTATGGATGTTGTATAAAGCATCATTAATTTTGGGATGCTTGTATAAAAGCGTCGGTAAATTAATTTTACCTACGCATAAGCTTTGCATCATCAAATAATGTGACAACGGTATTTTTAGCAACACAGAGGGAAAACAGTTAAAAGCATCGGTAAACATTTTAGAAACGCTAATTAGCATCCCTAAATTAAATTAAAAGCATCCGTAATGATATTTTTTGTTGTAGTGAGAAACAAAATCCTAAGAAGGGTTGAAGAAGCCATTTTGGTGAAGTCCCTTGAGTTCTTCTTCTCTTAAGCTCCAAAATTTTCTTGTTAACTTCTTTTTCTCCTGTGGCCGCTACTATCCAGATGGAATAATGCCCTACTTCTTCCTTTTATATCAAGCTTCTCTTGGAAGCTTTAGTAACAAGATACCCTCAAWGTAAGAGACACATGTTAAACTTCTATTCCTCCAAGATACCCATTTGCCCTATATGCTTTGTGCTTTTTTCTCCAAGGATATTTCTTTTTACATGGATACACTTCATCTTTCACTTGACTTAGCATTGTACGCCATGTGCTCCTTTGTTCTAGTCTTTCATTGCTGTAGCATTCTATAGCAATGACCAAAACTAGGACTTTTCTAGTTACTTTATTATCCTACATTCTAATTCATATGTAGAATCAATTTCCTATAAAGTGAAGTATTTAACACAATAAAGGATCATTAATTCTTCAATTTCACAATTTAACACAAATGAAATTACTTAATTGAATTTAAACAATGTTCAAGGTAAAATAGCACAAAGTAGTGCTTTAACACATTAAAGAGGATCAAAATATGCACATAAATAATAGTGAATTTCATGAATTTCCATTCATATCAACCCAGTTGAAAAGTAACAGGGTTTACAAGTAATAAACCCAAAAAAGACAAACTTGAAATCCACCACAGAATTTGAGAGAAAATCTTGAATTTCATTGTTAGTGATATATTGAATTGAAACTACAAGCATAAAGGTCCCGTAAACGACCTCAGGCGCCCGAAAACCCTTTTATATCATGACATGGTAATGACACCAAGCACCAGCTTTATGTTGGTTAGATTTTATATTAGATGATAGTGACACACGAGCAAGTATACATGGTCAATAAGTAATAAAGAGTGGATAGATTATCATTTTCACGAGAATTGGGTTAATGAAAACTTAATGTGAAAACTCGATAAAAATAGATAATAATAATGTAACTCGGTGGTCATCATAAAGCAAAAGTAAAAGAAAGTAATACTAAAAACAGTAGAAGTTAAGTTAGAAAACAAGTAAAGTTAGAGTTAGTTCTGGAATGTTGTAGCACTGTAAAATAGCATTGGGCAATGTCTTACCTGAGACTATTCAGTGTGCAAATGTAGGATTAGCAGAAATTTCATATATACATCTATACTGATCTTTACTACTGTTCCAAAATGCTATAGGGTTGCGCTTGATGAAGCAAGTGTCCTTGCGTTCACCTGGTTCTCAAATATTRTCTCAAAGATTACTTAGGGTTCAAAAACAGTTCTTTCTTAACCCTTAGCAAAGTATTCTGGAAGATTTCACTAGCACACTAATCATACGTATGATGCTTGGTTACTTTCTATGATTATAGTCKAGTTCACAAAAAAGATTAAAGTTARCTTTTGGCTTCCTTAACCACAAATAGATTTCTCTAATGTCTCAAAGGATTTTTCTCAAATACAATATTTCAAAACCTTAATCCTTAACAACACAGCTTTGTCAAGCTTTGTTACCTCGATTAAGGATCCCAAGAAAGTAGTTTAAGAAAAGATCATAATATTTATGCTCCAAGAACTAATCAACTAAAGCACACTTGCTAAACTTCCGGTCATAAAATAAGAACTAAGTCGGGAACAAAGTAAACTTCAAAGGAAACTTAGAAAATTGCATAAAATAATCACAACAAAACTAGAAAAAGACTATCATCTGATCTCCTCTAAATAAATAATAAAGATTTAAGCTAAATGTGGGTTTTTTTGTCAAAGAAAACCCTTGAATTCTACTTGAAAGCTTGTAAAAAACTAAGACTTCTACTTCCTAATCTATTTTAACTTCTATTCTACTCTAAAACTAGCTAACTCTATTCTAACCTCTAACTTGATCTCCCCTTCTTGTTCTTCTTATATAGATAGATTTAAGGTTGAGTTGACAATGTTGTAGCTTTTAATGCCTCTGGCAAACAACTAATGGCTCAGCATTCCTTGTCTCTGTTTGTCTATTTTGTAAATGTGGGGCTCACTGACTCTTTTAGGCTTCAGGTAAATGACTAATGTCAACTTAGACTAATGGTCAGGCATTGTTTTCCGCCGATTTTTCATTTAATGTAAAGTGTTCTTTTATCTTGTGCCACGCATGCTGTGCTTTGAATTTTTAGGTTGCAATGTGAAGGAAATAGCATTTTGCTCCCCCCCTCTCGAACTTAACTTGAACTCTTTGGACATGTGGCACTTTATGTCAGTATTAGATAGTCGTGTTTTTTATCTTATTTCTTTTGTCCATTTCAGATAGTTGACCTGACATAGACCAAGTTCAACTTGTCCTTAATCTTCTTGAGGTACTTTTCAGCTGATATGTTCCATGCTTGATTTTCTAGTTGCCACGTGTCAAGAAGATATTTTGTAGTGCTTATGTCTATCATTTTTTGCTACAGCATTATCTCGTCTAGAATTCTTCCTTTTCTCCTCTAATAATGATCTTTTCTCGTTCCACATGCCCCTCAACTTGTTCTTAGATGTGTGGATGATATAACAATGCTGGCATTTGATAGACATAATCGCAATTGGGCAATTAACCACAATAAGCAAGACAATGTGGTCTACAAGTAATAAAGAATGAGTAAAGATCGTAAGCTTAGTAAGGAAAAATCTCTTGATAAAATTTCACTTTGTGGCTTAATTGTTATGTGACTAACCACAAAGATTCAAATTTAAATTATACTAAAATAATGTAATTGAATTCAATAGGAAAGTCACAGAAATAAGTATCAAGGGTGTAAAGGCAGTTGAGATCACAGAATCCCTTAAGTACCACTGGCTCAGAAATAACTCAAAAATGCTCTGGCATTCTTACCACAACATTACTGCAATAGAAAAGTATATCATTAGTCATGAAACCGAGACCTAATGTCAGTAAGCTGTGTACACTCTCGGGCATTTTACTACTAAAATGCTTTAAAACTTAGTCTCATTGGCTTTCTAAGCTAACCCTATATTTCTATAGCAGCCATACATGGGAACCCCAATACTCACATTCATGCAATAGATCCACGACTTTATTTTCCAACCGAAGAGTTGTTAAATCATTTATCACAGGTGATCAAACGGCAATAAATGAACAACAGTCTACAGCAATGCATGAAGCATGAATCAAATATACTTTGCAAATACACTTCTTAACACGTCAAGTACCGAGGTTCATCAATAATCTCAACTAAAATGAACTTAGCTCATGTTTCCAAATACCAAAACCATCACAACTGTAATATGCAACATGGAATTTTAGTAAACTAAAATGGAATAAGAAATATCCTAAAGGTTGTGAGCTTTTCATTGAATATCTTGAACTCTTCCAACTCAATCAACCCCTTCAAGTCGATCTTTTTCCTTTCGATTCACTATTCTATTGAATCTTCTTCTTGGCTACTGCTCAATTCCAGAAATCAAAAAGGACRTTCACCTTAATTCCACTCCAAAAATTTCCTTTTATATGTACAAAAAGCACTTTATGCCTTTTTCTTTACACTTGTCCCTTCTTCCTTGGTTCAAAGTCCTCTTTGCTTTGTGCTCACTTATTGCTTTTTCTATTAGCAGTAGAATGGACCTAGCAGTCAATGATTTGCTCAATGTTCATTTCTCCTTCTGATTTTCTTTTGTTCGTGCACCATTGAGCATCAGAGATAATAATCCTTGCTACGACATCGATATAACATTGACGTTGGCCATGCTTCTAGCAATTACCAATAATCCTGCTATCAATATAGATGATTCATATTCCTGAAAAATTAACCATTTTTCTCAATAAATGCCTATGAAAATAGAAATTTAGCATAGTCATATCAAATTATCATCAAAATGAATTTCTAACAATAATTAAGGTTAAAGATGATAGAATCAAACATTATAGTAAGAAAAAAGGGAGCGATTACATATGATATCAGCCTTAAAAATAGTGCATTTGCACCCACAGCAAGTCCTCCACACTTAAGCATTGCTAGTTTTTAGCAATAAGCACAGAACAATGACCACACAAAAGCATTTAAACCACAAGAGAGATTGTCAAAAAATTTAAATTTGCTATACCCAGCATAAGCTCATCAAATTCTCTAGGTAGACCAATCAAAGTGAATGAGTGCATTGTAGTGAATCCGTATTGATTGCACATTACCAACACATATTATCACAAATCAACATAAAAGACTAGGTGATTCCAATGATTATTCACAAGTTTCAAGCCACACATTTTTCGAAAGTCTTGCAATTAGTAACGATTAGGGGATAAAGACAGAAAGTAGGAAATGGGAGGGCAACAAAGCATTAATCTCCTTTGAACTTTTTTATTATTATTATTGTGTGTATATATATATAGGCATTGAATACAAGCCATTACTAAAACTRCACAAAGTTTTACACAAAGATGTCGGGAAAAACCTTTTTATACGAGGACCGGCATTGTTACATAATGGCTCCCGGTTACTCAGTTTAAGTCACAACCCTAAGAGTTGTTATGCATACTCTTATATTATATGGCTTTTTGACATGAGAACTGACATTGTTAATGAAGGCTCCTGGTTACTCAGCACTCAAAGGCATTGGAGTAGTTTATTCATAGTGCAAATTCAAATAAGAAACAGCAAGCTATAACATTAGATACCAATACTATTTCGCAACACTTAGCTAAAATTGTAGTTTCAAACAAGTTCCCTACTAACTAAACTAACAGAAGATGTCCAAAATAATAATACAAGATGCCGGTGAATTAAAATTGGAATCACAACTTGTCATATATAGATAAGCAAGAACTAGTAGTGGTAAAGGCAAACAACAAAGGATTCATGCAAGCARTAAGTCCAACAGATTAGGCAGCCATCCGAATATCATAATATTGTTAGATTCTTGCCTAATTAAGTTCCATATGAGGTTAAAATAATGATACCAATAAGGTTACAAAAAGGCACAACAAAAATGAAGTAAAGATATAATAACAGAAACCAACTTAATCAACGAACCATGTGGCTTTGGCCGATGGAAAATAGTTTAAGCAACAATATTGCTTAAAATAGTTTAAGCAACAATTCCAAAAAGAGCCTAATTCACAACCTTTAGAACTGAAACATAAAAGAGAAAAATGATACTTGAAAACTAATGAAGACATCCTACATCCCAATACTAAATCCAAAGAATCAAGGCAACAACACAACATCTTCCAAAAACAACACAAAAAAGTTACCACAGCACTCCCCTATGTGGATTCCTCAGTATCTATGTGGTCAGAGTCACTTCTAGCAGTAGTCTCATGGTCCTTCTCCTTAGCATCCATCCCCTCCTTCCCCTCAACTTCGTTATGCCTGCATTCACATCATCCTCTTGCTCAGCATTATCATGTTGGTCTTTTATAGGTTGGTCATTCTTAGTGTAGTGCAGCAGGTTTGTGGGGAATTTAGGAAATTTAAGCAATCCATCCGGATAAGTGCATTTCAGAGTAGTCTTTAGAGTTTTATCATACTTCTTCTTGCACAATATTAAATTCGTTACTTGCTCCTAAAAGCGTTGTTGTGAGGCATCAACGTTAGCTTAAGTTTACTTAAGCAGAGTGAACATTTCCTGAAGGTTGTTCTTATGGTGATCAAGCATTTTCTTGAAATAATCAAAAGAGTCAGCAGTTTTGCTGGCTGTAGCTTCAGAGGCAGAGCAAGTGGTCTTTCTGGTAGAGGCCGGGGAAGCAATTTCTGGAATAGGTTCCCTAATCAGACGCTGGATGTTAGCTAGTGTAATCATATGAGTSTTGTGAATACGATCTTCATCATTAATGTCCGGAACACTAGTTTTATCGCAAAGGGATGTGATTAAGCAGGGGAAAAAAGGTTTGCCCTACATTTTGCTTTCACATAATCTCTTCTAATCACTAACAAAATGCCTTATGTTGATAAGGATTTGAGTCAAAAAATAGAACAACAATGTCATTTTATCTTGTGAGACTGTAATATCATGCGTGGTGGGCATGAGACGTGATTTAAGAAAATGATTTCAAACTTTGGCAGGTGGAGTTAACTGCACTCTCTTGACAGAATGGTATCCCTGAGGAGAGAAAATTCATTTGGTGCCTTTCACGGTTAGGTTATGCAGAATAGTCTCCCAGGTTTCTTTCTCCATCAGATCCATGAACCTAGAGAACTCACAATTGATGTCCGGCATCTCATACACAACATTGATATCTTTACTTTCTATTAGCACCCATTTCCCTCGAACTTTGACTCTCCAAGCCTTGACGTCCATGAGATTTGCGTAGAACTCATACACCACATCTGGAATAGGGCCATCAAGTTGTCCACAAAAAAACAAATCGACCCCAAGCAGCAACATGAGCATGATACATAGGTGAGCCCAATATGTCATCATCAGCCATGACGAATCCTTTCTCAGGCTAGAGCTCCTTGGCAGCAAAGATGTCGTCATAACACTTCTTTACCTTATCATTCGTGAAGCGGTTGTAACCTGTCACGAGTTGCTTCGCTTGCTTTGTTTGCACCAAAGTGATGATGGAGAAAGATAGAAGAGTTTTGAGACTCAAAGATGTTAAATATAGTAAGAAATATATAAAGATTGTGGAGAATTATAGTGAGGTTTCAATAGTGGAAAGCGGGGGCTTTATATAGAATATTGATGCTTTCTTAGAAGGGGTGATGGTTTGAGAAGTGTGAGAGACATGCGAGCTATGAAAGGTTGCATGTAAAAGAAGAGATAAAATCTAACTGAGTATCGGGAAGAGAAAAAGCTAGGGGAAGATTTAATTCTGCATTATTATCGCAAAAAAATGATAGCACCTTTTTGGCTTCCTGGTCAGCTGAATGGTCCTACAACTTAGGTCAAGATACTAAAAGACATTGCTGCAATGTCAGTATGTATCATGTTGGATAATGCTAGGGCATTAGAAGTATCTGAATTGCTCCATATTGATGGCATATCAAAAGTTTGGACAACATTGGTTGAGAAAGTCTTGCAATTCTAGAATTCAAATGCAATAGCATTAACCGCATTTAATACTTAAGCATATAAACAAGGATCGAAACAGTGATACAGGTAAAATTAAAAATTGCTATGGATTGAATGAGTAGTAGTTGAAATTTTTTTGGGAACAAAAGATCAAATCATCATTTGCTTTACTAGTGCTACTTAGCTTTCTGGATTTGAATATATAGATTTATGGTTTCTATTGATGTAGGTGTTGTTTTGTCTTTGCACTATAATTTGGTGTTTTTTTTTTTTTGGGTTGAATTGTTAACTCAAAGCAGAACTATTTCTATTTAATTCCTTTCTTAGATGAAATATTAAGGGCTAGGAAATTAAAGTGGAATAGAGATACAAACTTAATTATAATTCATCTCTCAAACACGTGAAATGCCTTTAAATAATGTTTTGGAGGTTGAGCTATTTGAGAGATGATCGGTCACTTAGTTTTCTGCTCCTTTCCTGTCTTGAATTTCCAAATCAAACTCTTACAATAGTAATATCCATCTGATCAACTGTGGTTTAGCATCCTTCTTTGAAATAAGGTACTTAATGGTTGAGTGATCTGTAAAAATTGTAACCTTGTCCCAAACAAGTAAGCTCGAAATTTGTCAAAAGCAAATACCACTACCAGCAATTCCTTTTCAGTGGCTGTGCATTTAACTTGGGCTTCGTTGAGATCTTGCCAACATAAAAGTTGGACTGGAAGACATGCCCTTGCGTTGCCCTAATACTGCTCCTACCGCAAAATTGCTAGAATTGCACATTAATCCGGATGGCAGTGTCCAATCTAGATTGGCAATGACTGGTGCAATAATGAGTGCTTTTTTCAATGTTTCAAAGGCTTTACTGCAGCATTCATCATACAGAACGTTTATCTTGCTATAACAACTCAATAAGAGGCTGAGAGATTCTCGAGAAGTCCCTTATGAACCTTTTATAAAAATCGGCATGCTCCAGAAAACTTCTTATTATTCCCTTCACTAAAGTAGGTGCTGGTAATTTTTCAATATAATCAATCTTAGCTTTATCTACCTCAAGACCTCTGGCCAAAACTTTGTGGTCTTGTATAATCCCTTCCTCTACTATAAACTAGCATTTCTCCCAATTTAAAGACAGACTTATTTCTTCATATCGCTTTAAAACCTCCTCCCCATTTGTCAAAAAATCATCAACGAATGTTTAAAAGATTGAAAAATCAACCATGATTCTTTCAATGGTTTTCTCCATAAGGTATGAAAATATAGACATTGTACAATATTGAAACATTGTTGGAGAATTGCAAAGACCAAATGGCATACGTCGAAAAGCAAAGGTTCCAAACAGGCAAGTAAATGTGGTCTTCTCTTAGTCTACTGGCGGCATAGCAATCTGATTGTAGCCTGAGTAACCATCCAAAAATCAATAACGCTCCTTTCTAGCCTGTCAGTCTAGCATTTGATCTATGAAAGGCAATGAAAAGTGATATTTCCTTGTAGCTTTGTTAAGTTTTCGATAATCCATATAAACTCTCCACACTGTAATAGCTCTGGTRGGAATCTGCTCATTCTTGTCRCTTGTTACCGCTATCATACCACCTTTCATGGAAACACATTGGATTGGGCTGACCCAAGAGTTATCAGAGATAGGGTATATAATTCCAACATCTAACCACTTTGTAATCTCCTTTTTACCTATCTTTTTAATATTAGGATTTAATCATCTTTATTGTTCAATAGAATTTTTGTAGAATTCTTCCAGTAGAATTTTCTACATACATCAATGGACTAATTCCTTTAATATCTGCCATCTTCCATCCCTAGCTCTTTTATGTTTTCGCAAAATCCTCAACAGTTGCTCCTCATTCTCAATTCCTAAAGTAGAGAAAATTATAATGTTTCATCTTTGCCCAGATAAGCATCCTTCAAATRCAGAGGAATGGGTTTCAGTTCCAACAAGGGAATCTTCTATGGAAGGTCTGCTTGGTGCTGCAATTTTTTTCGAATGTCTCAATGGTTCAAATTGTTTCCTTGAGATTAAGTACGATTATCTTATTTCAATAGGAGATACCAATTTTTCTCTTTTGTCCTCTGATTCCAAAAATTCTTCAAGTTCCAAGTCTGCTATAGCATTGGCTATTGCAGCATTGTTACAACAATCATTGAAAATCTTAGCCACCATTGAGTCCATAATATCAATGGATGAGCATGACTTTGATGTGGTAGGGAATTTTATATCATTAAGAACATTAAATGTCACTTCCTAGTCATGCACCAGCATGGTAAGTTCTCCTTTCTAAACATCTATCAATGCTCTACCCCTAGCAAGGAATGGAGGCCCAATAATGATTGGGATGTCCTTATCTGCTTCATAATCCAAAATAATGAAGTCAACTGGGAATATAAACTTATCCACCTTTACTAGTACATCTTTGATTTTTACCCTCTGTTAAAGCAAATGATCGATCAACTAGTTGCATTAAATGTCACTTCCTGGTCATGCATCTGGATGGTAAATTCTCCTTTATGAACATCTATCAATGCTCTGTCGTAGAAAGGAATGGCCACCCAAGAATGATTGGAATGTCCTTATATGCTTCATAATCCAAAAGAATGAAGTCAATCGGAATTATAAACTTATCCAACTTCACTAGTACATCCTCGATTTTACCCTCTAGATAAGCAAATGATCTTTTAGCTGGTTAATGTTACAGTCGTGGGCCTAGCTTCCCTCACTCCTAACTTCTTGAAGACTAATATTGGCATTTGATTTATGCTCGCTCCTAGATCACATAGTGCTCTTTTGTTATAGGTGAAACACCCCCAGATCAGAAACTACCCTAATTCAGGAATGTCACCAACTTAATTCTCATATATTTAAAATTTCAGTGGAATCGTTTAACAATAAAGGAATAAATTTTAAATTTTCAACAAGTTCATGAATAAAAAAATTTTAATTAACAGAACGACTCTTGGTATCAAAGCTTGCTCCCAAACGATCTTCACGCACCATCTGGTTGATCATTACCTGAAACGTAAAATAAGGAAATATTGGGTGAGCTACTAAGCTCAGTAAGCAAATCCCATGCATGAATGCATGAATAATGCCGTATATTTCATAAGTAAAATTTCACTTTCTCAATAAAAGCTTTTTAAACATTTCCATTTCATAAACTTTCTCATAAAAATTTTCCTTTCAAAATGCAAGAACTTTTCAAATATTTCCATTCCTTTAAAGTCGTGAGCTCACTTGGCGTAATGTCTTGTAATACCYGAGATTCCTTTTTATGGATTCTTATTTGATCTTGTGAATTTGTATGCCAACTAGAGTTGGATAATTTTCTATATGGTTAATGTTTTAAAACATACGTTTAATAAGTACGGAATTATTGTGTTTGTCGGATTAGGGTCCTCGGTTGGTTAGAGGCTYGACTCGTGGGCCTATTTATTTGTTAGTCGGAAGTTGGGTTTTTTATCGAAAGGAAGCCCGTTATATTTAATTTACGGATTTTGGATTAGGTATGGATGGAAAGGCCCGAAGGGTTTGGGATTATAGCCCAAAATATAAAATTAAAAAAGGGAAGAAAATATATAAAAAATAAAAAGAAAGAGAGAAAAGAAAAGGAAAAAAAGAAAAACCTAAAGAAAACATGCATACGAACAACGCCGACATCTCCCCTGTTTTCCAACGCCATTCATCGTCACTCGTCACTGCCGGTTGAAGTCGAAGGCTACTCGTCGCCAGTCGCTGCTGCTCACCATCTATCCAATTCCTCCATGTCACTTCTTCTCCTTTGTTATGATGCTGTTTATCGCCTCACACCGAAGTCCACCGTCACCGTCTACCAGATCCATTTGTCGCCAGCTCTCTCTTCCTCTCTTGTTGTTCGATTTGGTAATCTGGGCACCAGATCTGTGCGTCCGGCTGTTGTCCTCTATCTCCTCTCCTCTGCAGCGTGGTCGATAGTGTCTATTGGCCGAATCGCAACTCTTGTTCGCGGTTTCTCGATCTATACGAAGCGGTCATAGTACTTCTCACTGTACCGCCGCTGTGTCACCTGCTCGACCACTGCCTAATGCCTTCGAACAAGCAATTTCTTGGACCTCACACGTCCATCTCGCTAGTTTTCTCATCTTACTATTAGATCTCAACCTGATGCTGACCAGAAGAGAGCTTCCGAGCTAATAGCAGCTCGGTTCGCATGCTGCCCGTCTAGATCTATTTTTCCTTGATCAGATCTGTGCGCGTCATGCCGCCGCTCGGGTGCTCTGCCACATGGCCAGCCAGCTCCTTGCCGGCCGTCGCTTTGCCCAGATTCGATCACCATAGTCAGTAGATGCCAACAGTCATCGGAGCTCGCCAGAAAAAAACGAATCCTTGCGGGTTGTTGCCAGCTTCCAGAAACAGCAAGCACCCAGGTGCGCCTCGCGCAGGTGCTATTGCCAATGCCCAGCGTCCTGGCACCCAATGCCCAGGCGCACCGATGCCTTGACGCCCAGACGCCCGAGAACCCATTACCACTCCCGAAACATTTGGATATTGTGAACTTAAAGGTGAAAACGTTAACACGTGATATTGAAATTTATGACTTGTACATAATCATACCCTAAAGTGAATTGGTGGGAGAACCTAGATTAGATTTATACCCAAGCTAAGGAGTTGAATTGTAACCTTAAAAACGTTATACTTGATAATATGAGAACTGAATATAGATTTATAATTGATAAGGAAATTCTTGGATTAAACACATAATTCCTATGTTGGGACGATCGAACTAAGTAGACCTTCTTTCTGTAATTACAACTAGATCATTTCGAGACCTTACGTTGAGAACGGTTAAAGGAGTTCACATCACGATTTAAGTAGGAACCTATTAATGTAAAAGACTCCAGGTAAGTAGTCCTCACATCTCATTAACGTTATGAATGAATGTAATTGAACTCCTTTAGTTGCTCTAATATGTTGTGTATGGGATTGTATGTTAATGTGTGTAATTGTGTAGAATGTCACATATGTAATTGTGTGTTCATATCCTGTATTACTTTTATGTCGAATGATATGTTATATACGATTATATGCATTTCATGTCATGAGCATGTAGTTAGAATTCTACATCGCTTCTGGCATGAGCCATTCACACACTTAGAAAGTGAATGGTTTAGGAAATGGAATTTTAAAGGAAAATGTTAAAGTTTCRAAAATGTTAAAATTTTCGAAAAGGAGTGTAAACCTGGCCACGAAAGATGTGAGTGGGAAATGGGGCATGGGGGATCGGTGCACCCAACCTTACCCACTTGGAGGGTAGGTAAGAATGGAATGTTTACATCCTTGGAGGTGAAAGTATGGAAAGAAAACATTTTTTTTTTTTTTGAAAAAGGAATGTTAATCGCTTTGCAATTCTATTGATAGGGATGGAATCGGGTTCCAAATAAGAATGGCCCACTGCAAGCTTAGTGGCTAGGCGTTACATTCGATGAGCTCACGAATGAAAAGAAATGGAATGTTTTACTGTAAGTGAATTTTGAAGGAAATGTTTTGTGACTAGATTTCGAAAAAGGGAATGTTTGGAAAGTTTTTCATTTAAAAGGCAAAATCTTAAAATTTCATGACATGTAGGACAYGTTTATGCATTCATGCATGAGGTTACTTCTAGGCTTTTTAGCTCATTTCTTTTTCTTATGTTTCATTTCAAATGATATGTAACAAGATGGGGCGAGGAGGTCGCTTGTGGGCGAGCTATGATACCCGAAAACTTGCTTCAAATCAATTTTATGTAATAAGATTAATATTTCTGAATGTTTTAAATTCTTGAAGTTTTCGCGATTTTTGTTTTAAATAAATGTTGAGTTTTTAAATGGATAGTTTGATTATTTGCGAGTGAAGTGATTTAATATTCTCAACTTAGGACAGTTCCTAATCTGGAGGTGTTACATTTCTAGCCATTAAGGTTGCAGTGGGTCATTATTCTTTAGAACCCGATCACATTTTCTATCGGTAGAATCGCAAAGCGGTTAACATTACTTAATCTTTTCCAGAACCTCACCTCATAAGAGGTGAACATTACATAATTTYCCACCCTACAAGAGGATTAGGTCAGGTGCGCCAGTCCACCACGCCCCATTTCTCACTCACATCTTTCATGGCTTTAGCTTTACACCCTTTTTCAAAATCCTTAATGTTTGGAAATCATTCATCATAAAAATAACATCTTTAAAAACTTCATTTCTCAAAACGTTTACTTTTCCAAATTTCATTCTTTAAAAACATTTCCTTTCTTGAATGTATGATTATGTCAATAGAAGAGAATATGCAACTACTGCAATCTACATGCTCATGGACCACATGAACCCTTAACTTAAAATTTCTAACATGTCAATGAGTAATAAAATTCACATACTAGAAGTAATATCACATTATAATACATAAGAGCAATTATCAATTCATATTCAATTCACATAAGAAGATTCAATCATAATAACAACACACTTGCATTATCACTAAATGAGAATGTTAGAATTTATTTCCATAGAACTCAGATTCAATACACATTTAATTCACCTAAAGCAATTTAATTATAACAACGACACATATCCATTAATGAAAATGTGAGAATTTACTTACATAGAACTCAGATTCAATACACATTCAATTCACCTAAGAGCAATTTAATTATAACAACAATACATATACATTAATGAGAATGTGAGAATTTACTTACATAGAACTCAATTCAATACACATTCAATTCACCTAAAAGCAACTTAATTATAACAACAACACATATACGTTAATGAGAATGTGAGAATTTACTTACTTGTAGTCCTTAGTAAGGTTTTACTTTAACTCGTTAGCGGGGTGCCTTAGTTGCCCACAATGTTCACCTAAAATTGTATTTTCAAACATATTTCTAGAATTATATCCCTCTTTTACTTAATCTATAACTTAAATTTCAATTTAAACAATATTCCCATAATTTTTCCCTTAATTAATTATTACATAGTACAAAAACCTAGGCATTCGGTTAATTTAAATAAAAGAAAACTAAGGATTCACCTTGAATTCCGAACCTTATCCGAGATTTTTGTGAGCAATTTTGCTATTACTACACGAGAAAAATAAGTTGATCCTTCTAAAGAATTTAAAAAGAAAGTTAAAAAAGAAATTCAATATAGATAGAGAAATATAAAAAATCTAAATATTCTTTACCTTCTAAAAAGACTTTCTTCCAAACCTAAGAAGTAGTTTTAACTAAGAAAACGTTCACTCTAAATATTCAAAATCAACTAATTCTTAGATCAACATCTAATATTAAATGTTTTAAGGGTAAAAAAAACGACGCAGGAACATACTTCAAAAAGTTTGTAAAAGTGAAGAGATAAAAGTTCGTAATTTTACAAAAATAGATGGATCAGTTAAAAAATTAAATTTTTAAATATTTTAGACTCAGCAGAAAAAACTGGTTGAAGATATTTATTAGCTCCTCTGAAGAATTTGAAGAATAATGAACAAATAAATGAAAATATTAAAATCTTTCCTATAGGATAGTGAATCAAACGAAGATTTGTGTAAATAATTATAGGAATAATGTGTTATTTGAGTAATAAATTGTAATCATCAAGTGGCAATCATAAAAATTTTTCTTAGAATTTAATAGGCATAAAATAACAAGATAATGATATATTAAAAACTGAAATATTTTTACTAAAATTAGGAGATCTCTAATTCATCTTAAACTTGATTTGTACCATAAGCCGAAAATCCACTTTTTTTAGTTTTTACATGAATTTAACTTCTAGATTAATAAGAACATAAAATTGGGCTTTATAATCATGAATGCTGCAGCCTGAAATAAAATGAACTCAACAAACAACGAATTAAAAGAGTTTAAAATTTCAGTAGGAAATATTCACTAATGAACGAAAAGACAAATAAAAAACGACATAATTAGAAAGCAAGAAAAATTTGAAAATACAAGTCATTAATCAATTAGAACACTAATACATATTATAGTTTCTTTTTCTTAAAGCTAAAATTAAATTATCAAAAAAGACTGGTAATGTACCATATATACCTTAAACTTCAAATGAAAAATTTGTCTATTAGTACTTAATAGCATGTTAGAGTGGTGCGGAATCCAAAATTGTAAAATACCAAAAGGAATTTTAATTCTTTACAAGTACTTTTTGAAAAACAACTACGAACTTCAACTTCAGCAGTTTGGCATCTTAAATTGATAGTTAATTATAAATTATCAAACGCTATGATTTATAATAATCAAATTTGTTTTGAAAATACTTTTATTTTAGTTAAAAATTTATTATACTAGGAACACATTTTCTTATGCAGATTTATCCTTTTACATTAGATAAATATGGAGTTCATATTAAGATATTAGATGAGGATATAATTTTTAAATTTGTTACATCCCCTAGTACTAAAGAAATTAATGATCTAAAAAATTATATTATAATTAAGAGAATTAATTCAATAACTAAACTAAACATGTATCTTATTTACAAGAAGAAGTTAAATTAGAAAAGATAAAACAATTATTAGAAACAGAAATGATTAAAAAAYAAATAAAAGACTTTGAAGAATTATTAGATAAAGAAGTTTGTTCAGATTTACCAAATGCAATTTGGGATAGAAAGAAACACAYAGTAAATTTACCTTATGAGACAGACTAAAAATTCCAACAAAAGCTAGACCAATATAAATGAATTTTGAATTATTAGAATATTGTAAAAAGGAAAGAAAAACTTTACTTTATAAGAAATTAATTAGACCGTTCAAGTCTCGTTGGAGTTGTGCTGCTTTTTATGTAAATAATGCTGCAAAAAAAGAACGTGGTGCACCAAGACTAGTTAGTAATTATAAACCCTTAAACAAAGGTTTACAATGGATTAGATATCCTATACCTAACAAGAGAGATCTATTAAAAAAAACTTTTGGATCATTAATTTATTTAAAAACATCTCTTTATACCATCTAAAATCATGTAAGCGAGGGCATCTTAGGTTAATTAATATTTCAGAACTTTTCTGTTGAAACTTTTCTGGATTGCCTAAAAAGTGTTTACGAATAACAAATATTAATGTATTCGTAGCATCTTCTATAGTAGTATAAGCTGTTACTATTTGTGTAGGTTGTGAAGTACTTTCATGAGCATTTGTTATTACTCGTTTAGTAGCTCGTCTAATACTTATCTTTTCATTTTCAGTTAGCATGTTTTCCCACCATCCTCTAAGTGATTTTGTAAATCCTGATATTATTATTTCAGGGGCTTCTACATCTGATTTTCCTGCTAACTTATAAGCGGATATTGCTATTCYCATTTCARTTATTAAAGTATAAATTTGATGTTCTGTTAAACTATCTAAATTCCAATCATACAGTGTATCAGGATTGTAATGAAATTGTCCTCTTACTTCTTCAAACTGTGAGGGGAAAAAGATTTAAAAAATCAATCTCTTTTTTCAGTTTTATCTTCAGAATAAAATCATTTTCTTAATAATTCTTTATTAATTTGCCAGTTATCACTAATTATCATATTTAATGCAGGTGGTAAGTGGTAAGTCAGGTGCCATCTGACTTGCAGTTGGACTCATTATTAAAAGAAATTACTAAGAAAATAGAAAATTTAAATTTAGATAAGGGAAAAAATATTAATAACTTAACAGTTAAAGAAGAAAGTCAATCTGAAAATGATAATAATGAAATAAATGAATTAAGTATTAATAAATTAAAARGAAGTAATAAGAAATATATAGTGGGTAGAACTTATAGTAAAACTAAAAATTATTATCCTAGACCTTCATTTCCAGATACACAATTTGAAGAAACTAGAGGACAATTTCATTATAATTCTGATACTTTATATGACTGGAATATTGATGGTTTAACAGAACATCAGACATATACTTTATTAAATGAAATGGTAATTGCAATCTCAGCTTATAAATCTATAGGTAGAAGTGATATAGTAGCTGCTGAGATTATAGTTTCAGATTTTACAGGAACCCTTAGAGGTTGGTGGGACAATGTATTAACTGAAACTGATAGACGAAACATTAAAAATGCGACTAAACAAGTAATAACTAATGCTACAGAAACAGATTTCAGTTAATAAACTGTGAATCAGAAGATGATTGCATAAATACTATAGGATATTGTTATCCAATTATTAATGTAATATCTTCCTCAGATAAGAAGTTTTTTCTAGACTTAATAGATAAAATAGAAGATAATGATATTAAAAAGGAATATTTATTAAAATTAAAAGATTTAATAGTAACAGAAGTTCATAAACATGAGATTAAACCAGTTAATTTTAATGAAATTACTTCTAGATTTAAGCAAGAAAATAATAAAGTTACAATAACAGATTTACAGCAAGAAATTAATATATTAAAAGGAGAATTAAGGGAATTACAATTTCAAGTAGGCATTTTAACTAATAGAGCAAAAGAAGAAGAAAAAGGTAAACAAAAAATAGTTGAAGAAGAAACGCCTACTATAGATGAATCCATAAAAACTACTGAAATATTCAATACTGATTATATTTCTCTTATTTCTGAAGTTAATTATCAAAGATGGTATATACATGTATATATTAAAATTAAAAATGAATTTGTATTAGATACAATAGCATTGTTAGGCAGTGGTGCTGATTAGAATTATATTCAGGAAGGATTAATACCTACTAGATACTTTGAAAAAACTAAAGAAGGATTAAACTCTACTAGTGGATCTAAATTAATAGTTAATTATAAGTTATCGAATGCTTTAATTTGTAATAATCAGATTTGTTTTAAGAATACTTTTATTTTAGTTAGAAATTTGACTGAGAGTATTATTTTAGGGACTCCTTTCCTTACTCAAATTTATCCATTTACAGTAGATAGAGATGGTGTTCATACTGAGATTTTAGATGAAGATATTATATTTAGATTTGCTACTGCACCTACTACAAAAGAAATTAATAATTTAAAGGATTCTACTATAAGTAATAAGAATTAACTGTATTAATAAACAAATAAATTACCTTCAAGAAGAAGTTAAAATAGAAAAAATAAAATAATTATTAGAAACAGATAAAACTAAAAGACAGATAAAAGAATTTGAAGATTTATTAATAAAAGAAATTTGTTCTGATTTGCCGAATGCGTTTTGGGAACGCAAGAAGCATATAGTTAGCTTACCCTATGAAAAAGGTTTACTGATAAGGATATACCTACTAAGGCTAGATCAATTCAGATGAACTCTGAATTATTAGAATATTGTAAAAAAGAAATACAAACTTTATTAGATAAAAAATTGATTAGACCATCCAAGCCACCCTGGAGTTGTGCAGCATTTTTATGTGAATAATGCCGCAGAAAAGAAGCGTGGAGCCCCTCGATTAGTTATTAATTATAAGCCATTAAATAAAGCCTTACAATGGATTAGGTATCATATACCTAATAAAAGAGATTTACTTAAAAAAATATATGGTTCTAATTTATATAGTAAGTTTGACTTAAAATCTGGATTTTGGCAAATTCAGATAGCTGAACAGGATAGATATAAAACTGCTTTTACAGTATCTTTTGGACATTATGAATGGAACGTAATGCCTTTTGGTTTAAAGAATGCCCCTTCTGAATTTCAAAATATGATGAATGAAATCTTTATTCCCTACACTGATTTTTGTATTGTATACATAGATGATGTGTTAGTATTTTCTAAGTCTATTGAACAACATTTCAAGCATTTGCATATTTTCTTTAAAGTTATTAAAAGAAATGGTTTAGTTTTATCCGCATCTAAAATGAAATTATTTCAGACTACATGTAGATTTTTAGGACATGAGTCAAGGAACTTATAAACCAATTTGTAGAGCAATTAGTTTTGGAGAAAAATTTTCAGATGAAATAAAAGATAAACAGCAACTTCAAAGATTTTTAGGATGTTTAAATTATGTTTCTGATTTTATTAATATTTTAAGAATAATAGCAGAACCATTATATAAAAGATTAAGAAAAAATGCTATAACTTGGACAGATGAACAAACTAATACTGTTAAAAAGATTAAAGAATTAATTAAGAGTTTGCCATGCCTTGGGATTCCTTACCCTGATGCACTGATGGTGGTCGAAACGGATGCCTCAGAGCTTGGCTATGGAGGTATCTTAAAACAGAGATTACTTGATTCTACTACAGAACAATTGGTAAGGTATCACTCAGGTATTTGGATTTCTGTACAGAAAAACTATTCTACTATTAAAAAAGAAATTTTATCTATAGTTTTACGCATTACTAAATTTTAAGATGATTTAATTAACAAAAAAATTTTATTAAGAATTAATTGCAAAGCAGCCAAAGATGTTTTAGAAAAAGATGTTAAAAATTTAGTTTCTAAAAAAATTTTTGCTAGATGGCAAGCAATTTTATCTACTTTTGAAGAAATTAATGATCTAAAAAATTATACTATAATTAAGAGAATTAATTCAATAACCATTTTAACGATCGACATCTTAAACGGTTTTTAAAAATGGCGAAAGTAATAAGTTAATGAGAGAACTCACAAGGATGGCGGTAGATAGACAAAGGGTTGTTTAAAGATGGTAGTGGAGTTCTACCGTTTCATTTCATTTCTATCAATATATAGATGTTTACAATGATCAGATAAGGATCGAAAATCTGATAAAGCTACAAAGATCAGATAAGAATCTGATAAAGATACAATAATTCAACTAAAGTAGCTTTTCTAAAGGTTCTTTATAAAAGTAGTCTTCATTATTGTCCTTCGTGTCGGCCATAATCCTGTTGTAGTATGCTGAAAGAATCTTTCTGTCACATCAGTCTTCAAAAGAATTCTGGAGGTATTTGGGACARTGGGCCTCCATATGGGTCAAAGTCGTCTGTTGCAGAGTGGCTGGGAGAATCTTCATCTTTAATCAAATCTTGATACATCTTTTCAAGATTTTTCTTCAGATCGTCCAATTCTTTCATCTTTTCAGCTTTACTCTTTTGAGATGATGTTGATCCTTTTGTCATCTTCTGGTCATTTTTCTTTGCTTCATTATACTGTGTCCACCATTTAATTCTTACTGTTCGTGCCAGAGCAGTCTGTCCAATGCTGTTAGGGGCCTTTGTATACTGCCAAACTAGAATCCATGGAACTTTAATTAAGAAGAAAAAAGTCATTTCCTTCTCAAGATCTGTGGTAAATTTCGAAGGCATCTTCATAAATGATTGATATCTCTGTAGCATATCCTGTGGCAAGATGTTGAAAGTAATACCATACTTGGTCCACCAATCATAAAACCATCTAGGAATAGGAGTCRGTAAATCAGCTTTAATCTGAATGAACCACGAGTGAGTGTAAGGTCTGATTAATAAAAAACTTTCCCAAGCATCAATATAGTCATAGTATGTGAAAGTTGATGGCTTCATGTTCATAGAAGCTGGGAATGAAACTGCTGTAGTAAAACTTGTAGTCTTCCATGTTTTAGGCGTCAAAATCTGTAGTATTCGGACTTTTGAGTAGGCCAGCCGTTCACATCCAGGCTTTTCTCTGTCTGGTTGCATGGCATGTTGAGTTTCTATTGACTTGGTGTAAATCAGAATAGCTTCATACCATTCTTTTGTCTTTAGAGGATTCATAGTCAGATAATGAAAATCAGTAAATAAATATATAGAGAATATTTCCTTAAAAGATAAATCTTCATGATCATCTTCTAGAGTGATTATCTGTGAAGGGATTTTTTCGAACCATTCACCAGGTTTAACCTGTTCTATGGTATTTGTAGTTGAAGGTGAGGGTAAAGCAGGAAAATCTGCTAGTCTAGTGAATAAAGCTTCTTTGAAATTGCTAGGTGAAGGGGATGAAGTTAAAGTTGTAGCTGATCTGTTAACAAATCTGGTAGGTGGTGATGGGAGGTGTACGGAGACCTGTGTAAGGGCTTGGAAACGATTCTGTTGTATTGGTGTTGGGGCCTAGGCCGACTCCTGTTTATCTCTGTAAAAAATCTCGCGTTAGATAACTCAGGTAAAGAATGTTTTCCCTTTATTATATTGAATAGTCAATAACAAAGGCTGGATAAAAGCTTGCCCATCGATGCACCAATATGTTTAAGAAAACAAAGTTTTTAACATCTTTTTCTAAAATCTTTTTGCGCGTTCAATCAATACCGTAATATAAAATCCTTTTGGTTTATCACATCATCTTGAACGTTTGATAACAATAAAACTATGAAAGCCTTTTCTTTTTATTAAATAGTAGTAATATTTCTGTTTGTGAAGAAACTCTATACGCAGAGTGATATCTAAACTCACTGTTCAGACTCAGAGACCTGGTAATCTTTTGCTTGAGAATTCCGCCGTAGCCGAGATCCGAGGCTCCGTCCTCAACCACCTGAGTGGCATGCAGGGTGAGGCATCCCGAGACAGCCAAGTTCTAATTAATTTTTTAATTCCCTTTAACTAGCTTTTGAGTATGTTCATTAGTCCAAGGTGTAGCATTTTTTCTAAGTCTTTTATATAAAGGTTCAACTATTATTCTTAAATCTTTAATAAAATCAGGGACATAATTTAAGCATCCTAAAAATCTTTGTAATTGCTGTTTATCTGTTATTTCATCAGGAAATTTATTTCCAAATTCAATTACACGACAAATCGGTTTATAAGTTCCTTGACTTAACTCATGACCAAGAAATCTACAAGTAGTCTGGAATAATTTCATCTTGGGAGCAGACAATACTAATCCATTTCGTTTAATTATTTTATAGAATATATGCAAATGTTTAAAATGTTGTTCAATTGACTTAGAAAATACTAATACATCATCAATATAAACAATACAGAAATCAGTGTAAGGAGTAAAAATTTCATTCATCATATTTTGAAATTCTGACGGAGCATTCTTCARTCCAAAAGGCATAACATTCCATTYATAATGTCCAAAAGGGACTGTAAAGGCTGTTTTATATCTATCCTTATCATCTATTTGTATTTGCCAAAATCCTGATTTTAAATCAAATTTACTATATAGATTAGCACCATAAGTTCTTTTTAATAAGTCTCTTTTATTAGGAATCGGATATCTTATCCATTGTAAAGCTTTATTTAAAGGTTTATAGTTTATTACTAATCTAGGGGCTCCACGCTCCTTTTCTGCTGCATTATTTACATAAAAGGCTGCACAACTCCAAGGAGACTTGGAAGGTCTAATCAGCTTTTTATCTAATAATCCTTGAATTTCTTTTTTACAATATTCTAGTAGTTCAGCATTCATTTGTATAGGTCTAGCCTTAGTAGGTATATCTTTATCAGTAAAACCCTGTTCATAAGGTAAACTTACTATATGCCTTTTACGTTCCCAAAACGCATTAGGCAAATCAGAACAAACATCCTTTTTTAATAATTCTTCAAATTGTTCAATCTGTTTTTTAATTTTATCAGTTTCTAGAAGCTGTTTAATTTTTTCTATCTTTATTTCTTCTTGTAAATAGTTAATTTGTTTTGTAATTACATTAATTCTTTTACTAATAGTAGAGTCTTTTAAATCATTAATTTCTTTAGTAGTTGGTGCAGTGACAAATTTAAATATAATATCCTCATTTAAAATTCTAGTATGTACGCCATCTCTATCTACTGTAAAAGGATAAATCTGAGTCAGAAAGGGGGTTCCTAAGATAATACTCTGTGTTAAATTTCTAACTAAGATAAAAGTATTTTTAAAACAAATCTGATTATTACAAACCAAAGCATTAGATAATTTATAATTTACTATTAGTTTAGATCCRCTAGCGCTGTTTAATCCTTCTTTAGTTTTCTCAAAATATTTAGTAGGAACTAATCCTTCTTGTATACAATTCTGATCAGCACCACTATCAAGTAAAGCTATTRTATCTAGTATGTATTCATTTCTAATTTTTATGTAGATATGTACATRCCATCTTTGATAATTAACTTCAGATATAAGAGAAATAAAATCAGTGTTAAATACTTCTAAAGCTTTCTCAGTATTACTTTCTTTTTCTTCAACTATTTCTTCCTTATTTTCTAGTGATTTTTTCGTTTCATCTTCTTTTACTTTTGCAGTTAAAAGTCCTACTTGAAATTGTAATTCCTTTAACTCAGTTTTTAGATTATTAATTTCATGCTGTAAATCTGTAACAGTTACTTCATTTACTTTTTGTTTAAATCTTGAARTTATTTCATTAAAATTAAATGGTTTAATATCATGTTTATGAACWTCAGAGACTATTATATCCTTTAATTTTAATAAATATTCCTTTTTAATTTCATTGTCTTGAATTTTATCTATTAATTCTAAAAAGAATTTCTTATCAGATGAAGAGATTACATTAATACTAGGATAACAATATCCTATAGTATTAACACAATCATCATCTGATTCAGTATCAGATGAACTATCAGCTAATTCATTAATTTGATAATCATCTTCAAATTCAGAAGAACTAATTATATCTACGTCAGTGTCTTCCTGATCCAAAATTTCTAAAATTTGTTTCTTAATATTTTCGTCTAATTCTAAAGAATTAACCTTTTCTTTAACTTTACAATTTTTTGCTGTAYGGCCTGTTTTACCACATTTCCAACATTTTATATTACTTAATGATCCTGTTCCAGAACTAGTCTGTTTAGAGTCTTTAGAAGAACTTTTCTTAGTTAAATTACTTCGAGATTTAGAAAATGTCTTTCTAGAAGGTAAGCTATACTTAGATTTTTTCTTATAGTCTTTTTCAAATCTAGTTCGTTTCTTATTTCTTTTCTTAATTCTGTTAGAAGGGGCACTTATCTTTTCTGTTGAAATAGCAAATTGATCACAAAATCCACCTAATTCTTTTGATAATACAGCATTTTCATGCTGAACTCGGTTTGCTAATTTAATATCATTACATAGGYTTAAACCTGTATTATTTATATAATTGATTAAATCTCCATAAGTTAAAGTCGTATAAAAGGTATATCTCCATTAGAGCTTCTCTATCGTTATTTCTTAACCTTTTCGCAATAACTAGCAAACCGCTATAAATCTTTCTTCGCAGAACATGAGAATAGCATCATTGTCTTAATCATGAATAGTGTAAAAACCATAATCTGTATACCATCTAAAATCAGGTAATCTAGGACATCTTAAGTTAATGTAAAATCTCAAGAACTACGTTGTTGAAGACTTGTCAGAATTTCCGTAAAAAATGTTTACAAATCGTATATAAAAAAGGTATTAGTTGAATCTGGGATATACGAACAGCGTGGTGACATGAAATGAATTCGGTGACATATACATGTAGTAAATTTTTTTATGCTAGATAGATTAGTTAAAACAGACAATGGAAAAAACATAACTCTGAAGAACGACTCAATAGTAGATATGGGTTCAAGACAGATAATAAAGAAGTAAAGAATTAATTAAGAGTTTGCCATGCCTTGGGATTCCTTACCCTGATGCACTGATGGTGGTCGAAACGGATGCCTCAGAGCTTGGCTATGGAGGTATCTTAAAACAGAGATTACTTGATTCTACTACAGAACAATTGGTAAGGTATCACTCAGGTATTTGGATTTCTGTACAGAAAAACTATTCTACTATTAAAAAAGAAATTTTATCTATAGTTTTACGCATTACTAAATTTTAAGATGATTTAATTAACAAAAAAATTTTATTAAGAATTAATTGCAAAGCAGCCAAAGATGTTTTAGAAAAAGATGTTAAAAATTTAGTTTCTAAAAAAATTTTTGCTAGATGGCAAGCAATTTTATCTGCTTTTGAAGAAATTAATGATCTAAAAAATTATACTATAATTAAGAGAATTAATTCAATAACTAAACTAAACATGTATCTTATTTACAAGAAGAAGTTAAATTAGAAAAGATAAAACAATTATTAGAAACATAAATGATTAAAAAACAAATTAAAGACTTTGAAGAATTATTAGATAAAGAAGTTTGTTCAGATTTATCAAATGCAAATTGGGATAGAAAGAAACGCATAGTAAATTTGCCTTTTGAGAAAGACTTTATTGATAAAAATATTTCAACAAAAGCTAGACCAATATAAATAAATTTTGAATTATTAGAATATTGTAAAAAGGAAATAAAAACTTTACTTTATAAGAAATTAATTAGACCGTCCAAGTCTCGTTGGAGTTATACTGCTTTTTATGTAAATAATGCTGCAAAAAAAGAACGTGGTGCACCAAGACTAGTTAGTAATTATAAACCCTTAAACAAAGCTTTACAATGGATTAAATATCCTATAACTAACAAGAGAGATCTATTAAAAAGAACTTTTGGATYGAATTTATATTCTAAATTTGATTTAAAATTTGGATTCTGGCAAATTCAGATTGCTGAACAAGATAGATATAAAACTGCTTTTACATTACCCTTTGGACATTATGAACGGAATGTTATGCCATTTGGATTGAAAAATGCTCCGTCTGAGTTTCAAAACATGATGAATGATATTTTTAATGATTATACTGATTTCTGTATTGTATACATTAATGATGTATTAGTATTTTCTAAATCTATTGAACAACATTTTAAACATTTATATACATTCTTTAAGACAATTAAAAGAAATGGTTTGGTCTTATCTGCTAGTAAAATGAAATTATTTCAAACAAATTGTAGATTTTTAGGATATGAACTGAGTCAAGGTACCTATAAACCGATATGTAGAGCAATAGATTTTGGAGATAAATTTCCTGATTAAATCAAAGATAAACAACAATTACAAAGAYTTTTAGGATGTTTGAATTATGTTTCTGATTTCATAAAAGACTTAAGAATTATAGTAGAGCCATTATATAAAAGACTTAGGAAAAATACACTATCTTGGACAGATGAACAAACGAATACAGTTAAAAGAGTTAAACAGTTAATAAAAAGTTTGCCTTGTCTTGGGATTCTACATCCGAAAGCTTAATGATTGTGGAAACGGATGCATCTGAACTGGGCTACGGAGGTATACTGAAACAAAGATTACCAGACTCTATTACTGAAGAACTAGTAAGATATTATTTAGGTATTTGGATTTCTTCTCAGAACAATTATTCTACAATTAAAAAAGAAATTTTAGCTATAGTTTTATATATTACAAAGTTCAAGATGATTTGATAAATAAACAGTTTTTATTAAGAATTGATTGTAAAGCAGCTAAAGATGTTTTAGAAAAAGATGTTAAAAGTTTAGTTTCTAAACAAATTTTTGCTAGATGGCGGGCCATTCTATCTGCTTTTGATTTTACTACAAAATATATAAAAGGAAAAGAAAATTCTTTACCAGATTATCTGACACATGAGTTTTTACAGGAAAAGCATAAGCCGTAATACTGGACCTCTACCTAAAGCCCCTACACAGCAGAACAAATTTTTAGTATCAGYACCTCCTACACATTCTTTACAGACCAGATTTGTTAACAGATCCATAAACCTTTTTGAACAAAATACTCCTTCTCCTACAAATTTCAAAGAAGCTTTGCACTCTAGATTAGTTGAATTTCCTTCTTTATCTTCTACATAATCTCCATCAACAGATAATCAAACCAAACTGGGTGAATGGTTTGAAAAGACTCTTATACAGATCATTACACTTGAAGAAGATCATGAAGACTTAAGCTTTAAAGATATTTTCTCTAAATATCTATACATAGATTTTTATTACATCTCAACGAACCCTCTAAAGACAAAAGAATGGTATGAGTCTATTCTTATTTTTACAAAATCAATAGAAACTCAGCATGCCATGCAACCTGATAGRGAAAAGCCTAGCTGTGAAAGGTTAGCTTATTCCAAAGTCAAGATACTACAGATACTTTCACAAAAAATATGGAGAACCTCTTCTTTTACAATTCCTATTGCATTCCCTTCTTCACTAAATATGAAACCATCAGCATTTCCATATTTTGACTATATTCATGCTTAGGATAATTTCTTATTGATTAGACCTTACACTCATTCGTGGTTTATCTAGATAAAGACTGATTTACCAGACCCAATACCCAGATGGTTCTATACATGGTGGGAAAAGTATGGGATTACTCATAATATTTTACTATCAGAGATTCTTGATATAATTCTTTTATGAAGATGGCCTCTTACTTCTTTAATTGAGAAGCAAATGACATTTTCCTTTAAAGTGAAATTCCCATGGATACTAGTTTGGTAGTTCTGCAAGTCAACAGATCGATTTGGACAGACAACCTTAGCAAGATCTGTAAGAATCAAGTGGTGGGTTCAGTTTGATGAATCGAAAAGAAATGAACAGAAGAATTCTTTAGCAAAGGCATCCATTTCTTCACAGAAAAGTAAAGAAGAAAGGAAAAAGGAATTAGACRAGATGAAGAAGAATCTAGAGAAAATATATCAAGATCTAATCAAGGAAGATAAAGACACTCCAGAAAATTCTACACCAGATGAGTTTGACCCATTTGGTGGACCTAATGCATGGACACCTCCACATTATTTCTAAAAAGAAGTGGCAGATATTGAATTGACTAAAGAAAGCAAGGTTTTCAAAATTATGGCAGACAAAGTGGCAAGCATCGAATTGACTGAAAGTATGAATTATCAACAGAAAAAGTGACATAAAGATGACAGCTTATCTGATGACTCATAGATGAATTATTGTACTATTACATTCTCTTAAATTATCGTAATACTTTTTCTTCAGATGTAAACTCTATATCAAGAATGAAATGAAATCAGAAGGCAAGGCCTAAAACCTCGCTCTTCTTTTAAACAACTCTCTTCTAGGTAAGCCTATGTTCTTTATGATTTGCATCAGAGAGAATCCTTCTATCTACAATAGAATTTGTTTAGAACAACAACTATTTTAAACAAGATTTTTCTAAAAATAGATCCTGGCAAACCCAAGAGAGGACACTTACGAAAGCAGGGTGGACTTGGGGGATCCTAAGATATATAAGTAATGGAGTGTCATCTCTTGCAAGCCTTGGCTTTTAGGAGAGCTGGTTCCATTGCCTTATGGTATCGGAGCCAACCTAGGTTCGATTCCCTTCGCCTAGTTTCCTCGAACCATTAAAATCAAAAAGCACAGAAACATTGGTTTAATTGCAATTTGTACTAATCCTATATGCAAAAATCTATATTTTTTTCTATGTTGTAATATACTCTGTTTAGACAGTAAACAAATAGTTTCACATTCATTTTTAATAGAAAAGGTATGTTCAAAAGTCTTAATAGCATAGTCAACAAACATATCAAATGAACCTTTCTGATAAAAAGTAGAAATATTTATTTTAGGTATATTCCAATTATGTAAATGTTGTTCAATTTTATCTATGTTCAATTCAACAGTATTAAGTTCAGAAGTGTCCTGAAACCTATCGTTCTCAGAGATAAGTTCAGAATTATCGACTGATTTTCCTTTAAACAAACCTAAGGCATTAGACATCATTTTAATCAGTAATTACTTACTGAAAATCCTTAGAGTTTCTCCTAGAAGCCTTGTGTTAGAATCACATCATTGTTCYTGACTATATACTCTTTTAGCAATCCTTCTAGTGATTGGAACTGCTCAATAGTGATGCGTCTCTATTAATTTCCTTGCTACTTGAGTCCTGGCGGTCTAGCAGTCTAGTCCGCTATAGTTGATTTAGTCCTTGCTCTGTTCCCTGTCCTCCCATGAGAAATTGGGGTGTTTTTTACAGTCAGGATTGTACATGTTTGAGTATGGATCATTATTTTTGTTGAAATTCCCTCCAGTGTTGCAAACTGATTTCGGATTTGAAAGACGGTTATCAATGGAGTGTCCTTCACCATAGTAAACGCAAGTCGCTCTTGTTGGGTCATACATAGAAAACTGGCGATCCTGCAAAAATTTGTCCCCTTGGTAGTTTGTTCCTCATTTTCATAGTTTTCAACATGTTGGATATAGATGCTACTTTAGCAGCAAATGTTGTTACTGGGTCAACTTCATGAATTCCTGCCACTTTCTTCATGGCTCCTGGTTTGCTGCAGCATTCCTTGTATTAGGCTTTTCAAAAATCATTGCTGCCTGTTCTCTCAAGAATCTCATAGCCATAATTGTAAGATTTATCCAGAAGTGCTCCATAACTAATGCATCAGCTACATTGCGATATTGTAAACTCAATCCATTGTAGAAAGTTTCYATTTGTATCCGTGAGGAATTCCATGGTGAGGACATTTTCTGAGGAGCTCCTTAAAAACATTCCCATGTTTCATATAAATTCTCATTACTGCATTACTAGAAGGCAGTAATATCATGCCTCAACTTAGCATTCTTAGTGGGAGGAAAGTATTTGAACAGGAATTTTCTAGCTCAGTCATTCCATGATGTCACAAAATTGGGTGGCAATGTGTATTAAGCCAATCCTTAGCTTAATCCTCAAAGCTTCTTTGCTAACTTCTTATAGGATGAATGAGTCGATGGTATCCAAAAACAGTCTTAAGTGCTGGTGAGGATCTTCTGTAGCCATGCCACTGAATTTTCCTACTCACTGTAACATCTGAAACATTACTGGCTTTAAGTCAAAATGTTGAGCTTCAATTCTAGTCGGACAACGCTTGGTTGCAGATCTTCCAACATGGGAACCGCATAGTCTCTAATTACTCTATTTCTACGATCTACCATTGTCACAACATCAGCTCTGACGGTTACATTCTTAGGTGCAACAATAGGTCCATTTTTGCATCTAGTCCAGCCATCTTTTTCTTTCTTCTTCTTGCACTGGCATGCCTTGCTTAAAATGTTCTTTCTCATTCAAGATAAAATAAACGTGCTAGTCTCCTGGATATTCATGAGGAAAAATAGACTGTTAAGTACATTATTTTGAAACATTAAGAATAGAGGTTGGAAATATAAATCTAAAGCAATAGAAATCTTGGCTACTAATTCGATACTTATCAATCCTTGGAAACGATGCCAAAAAGTTGATAGACATAATCGCAATTAGGCAATTAATCACAACACGCAAGCATACATAGTTTAAAGAATGAGGAAAGATCGATCCCACGAGGATTGATTATCTAAGCTTAGTGAGGCAAAAACTCTTAATAAAAATTTAATTTGTGGTTTAATTGTTACATGACGAATTACAAGGATTCAAATCGAAATTATGCTGTTTTCTGAAATTGTCATATGGAAGTTTCTTTTTCTTATTTTTTAGAGTTAACGCCAAATTATGGCATAATACATCTCTGAATTTTATTTTCTTACCCATCATCACTTTGTATGTTAACACATAATCACTTTGTTCATCATTTATATACACATAATCATTTTGTACATCATCTGTGTCGGTCGTCTCCTTGCCCACCTGGATTGATTGTATTGGATAGCTATAGCTGCCATAGCCCTCTAAATGATGTCCATAACAAGAATCAAATGCTTGGATCCTTTAAAAAGATAATTGTGCATCTCCACTTCATTACCGTATGTGCATAAAAGAAATTAAATATTTTATGAATCTTAAGAGATATTTGTTTTGCAAGCAGTAATTGATCAAAGAAAGAAGAAGAATAAAAAAAGAGTCTCCTTGTGAAGAAAGGAGAAGAGAACAATTGATGAAAAGTAGAAGACGATTTAGAGAAAAAGAGAGATTCTGGAAAAAGTTTAATTTTTTCGAGGAAGAATGAGACAAATAACGTGATTGATAGTGTATTGGATAAAAGGAATTGATTAAAAATAAAAAAGGATCTAATTTTTTTTGAAGAAAAATTGATTGTAGATAATTTTTTAAAAGTTAAATGAACAAGTTTTTAGTTGACAGAAGAATTATATATTTATTTTAAAAAATTAAACAAATTTTTGTTTCAAATCAGATAGATTTTTTATTTTAAATTCGCAATGAAATGGAGCCTAAATTAATGCGCCCTCCAGCCCTAAGTCAAAATAGGTGCTACACCACCAAATTCCAACTTTTTTCCGGAGTCAAAACCAAATACACATCCAAAATACAAAAGAATCTGTAATAATATTAGAAGAAGAAGAAAAAGAACGTCTTCAATGGAAGAATCAGAGATAAAATTCAGCGTGATTGTGAGCCTATTCAATTGGATGCAGAAGAGCAAGTCCTCAGTTAAGAAGCGATCAAAGTTCCGAAAATTCCTCGACGCTTTCTGCCGGAAACCCGGGGACTATTTCAGCACCATCCGCCTCATCTTGCCGGCGCTTGACCGGGAGCGCGGCTCTTATGGACTCAAGGAGCACGTGCTGGCTACGTGCCTCATTGATGCTCTTGCTATGGCTCGTGATTCCCCTGACGCCCAACGTCTCCTCAATTGGCGCAAAGGTGGCCCCAAAACAGGCTCTAGCGCTGGGAACTTCTCCCTCGTCGCCTTTGAGGTTTTCTCAAATTTTTGCCCTCATATTTGTTTGATTGGTTGTGTTTCATTTTGTTTTATGAGAGGCTCTTGGTTGTAAATGAATACATGAACTACAAAGAATGCCCTCTCTCCCTTTGTATCTCTCTTTTACTTAAAATTTTGGCCCAAAGAATAGCTTAAAGAACTATTTCTATATGAAGGCAACCTCGTTTGCTTGCCTAAGYTTTGGAAGGGAACTATAATTTAGGTTTTTCCTTGATTAATCTCTTATTTTCGCGAAACAGCTCCATCAAGCCAGCAGTAAGGATAGACAAACTTTTAACCCATTTTTGGTTTTGTAGAACCAATATAAACTCATAATATAATTTCTGTAAGTGCTGCAAAGAATAGGCCTATATTTGCTGGGAATTTAAACTTAGATGGGTGGGATTGAATTTGTTCATGATTGCAAATGGTGCAATAGATTTCAGATCAATGAAGATCAGATGAATACAAAATCAGGCTGAAAAAGTGTTTAAATGCAGACAGTACAAAATAATTTAAAAATTAAAAAAGAAGAGACAGGGAGGGATGATACTCTTGATGATTATCAAAGGGCAACACCTAGGAGGTAGAAGCCAAACTAGGACCTCAAGGCACCACTCCTTAGGGCTTGAATATTGCATCAACCGATCACAATCACAAGCCAAAGAAACACAAGTTTTATTCATAACTCTATAATCCTCGACATTATGAGTAAGGAACTCTATTACCTGTAGACTACGGGACCTTTTCTTGACCGAACCTAAGTAGAACTTTGATTCATAGAAAGGAATAAGTTTTCTAAACTGAATAAAAAACTCAGAAGAACTTAACCAGCACAAGTCAGAACTCCTAAAACAATAACTAAGGCTCCAAAAACTTACTACCAATTTGAAATTGTTGAACACCCTAACTACTTAATACATTGGTACACCTGGAAAAGGAATAATTATTGAAGTCAAAATGAAATTAAAGACTAGCAAGATGGAACAGTCAAACTAAAGACAGGTTATTGAAACATCATTTCCTTAAACTAGAGTTATCCTTCTAGCCCTTTCATTATTTTCATCAGTGCTTGTATATTGTTAGGGTTGTGACAAGAAGAAAAGTGTAGCTTAGGAGATTTGATATAATTTTTTGTCCAAGATATGACTATTTGAAGTTTTAATAGGGTTCTATTTTTATCTTCGTTGTAAAATTGAATTGAACTTTACTGAATATAGAAAAGGAGAAGCAAATCAGCTCTATTATATCTTTTTCATATAAACAGGAAGTAATTAGAAGTGGTGCACTAATTATCTTAGTCCATGCTCTGACTCACATTCTTGGAAATTATGCTATAATAGAATTTTTGTGGTCATTTAAGTCAAATTTGAAGATTTCTTTTTGTTGGTCAACTGGCATATTTAGTTAAGACATATAACGTGGTCTGTTATGTTGAGCACATAAAAGTGCTGCTGGACATGAGAATCTACTATTTCTTGGTCACAATAACTTAAGTTTATGGAATTTTTTATGCTGAACTTAGCCTGTTCAAGAAGACACATTGACACTTTACTGTTGCATATATCGATTGCTAATGCAGTCCGTGTGTTTATATCATCAATTTAAGCTAATTAATTTCTTATTTTTTTTTTTTTGCAAAGAGTTAAATCTCATACTAAAATAATTGAAAATCCATGAATTAAAAGAAAACATATTACTCAGAGTTTTAATATATATCTGATAGATGGGCTTTAGGTGCAGTTGCTTCCGTCCTTTTATAAATTGATAATCTCACGGACTTGCTTCCATCACCCCTCATGCTTCATGAATTGGCCATCAGGTTAGGAGATTACTAGATTAATAACTCATAATAACGATTATACTCTTGACACGTCAACTTATAACTATTGGAATTAGGTAAGTGAGTTCAATTTATTTATTTTATTTAAGCATGATTCATGTCTATAATTTGWTAAGCATTGAGTTTTGCTTCCTCCTAGGTGCTACAAAGCAGGCAGGGCACGTCGTCCGGTGAACTAAAAGTCAAGGAGTTAAATGAATTGCTTGACCACTTGGCTTCAAGTGAAAATCGGTAATGAAATGCTTAATAGTGTTTTATAACATATTCTACATCACACTTTGATAACTATTATAAAGTAATGCTCCTTATGTCCCTTTCTGAATGTTGATAAATGACTCAACACAGAAATTTGGGAGATTGTATGATCGTCTTTGTTTTATCACCTTACACTTAGTGAATTGTGATGGGACCTGTTCATGATAGTGGTTCATCCATCCCTTTTTTTTTTTTTGAGTCCTCTAGTGGTGAAGATTTGGATTGAAAGTATACTTGGGCTGTATTTGAAATTTTTTGGCTTCTTTGAAAAATTTATTTGTTTAGATTTTTTAGCTGAACACAAAATTTTGCTTCAATTAAAAACTCATTTGTATTGCTTTTTCACTGAAAAGTTCTTGCTTCAATGATAAATATTTTTTCGCTAACCAACAAAAATCTACAATAAATATTTCTTCAATAAAATTATAACTCTAACTTTCCAATCCAAATGAATTTTTCAACGACAAATGCTTTTGTTTAAGAAACAAATTCAAAAATTAAAATTTTCAGTTTCCCGCCCTTTTGTTGAAAAACTTTTCTTTTGACGAAATAAATTTATTTTTCCAAAAAATAGCCAATCCAWGTATACCCTGATTTTAAGAAAGTAGATATTTATTTTGGGATAACCTAAAACAGAATATATGGACATTCATTTTTGGAAGGAGAGAGTATGATAAACATTGTATTGGTTTTTCGTGTGCCTGGATATTAATACTATTTTATCTTTTTGATCCCTCTAAAACTTCATATATGATTAAAAGTGAAGAGATAGTTGAGATTAGTAGATTTTACTGGGGGCATTATTGGATGTAGACTCTGATTGTAAAGCTATTTTACAGATACGTGTCGGCCTCAATTCACCATAGATGAGACATATATAAATTAGATGGAGGAAAGATAAGTTAAAAAGGAAATTCATTGCATGAGGGTACCTAATTGTAGGACTGGGAAAGATTGGTGATACCAGTTGACAAGCTATATTTTATGGATTTTACMATGTAAGAAAATGAATATGCATTCCCTTAGTAGAATGAAAGGGTAGCTCAGAAGTCTATCTTTCATTCCCCATCCCTACCCCCCTTTCGGTAGAATTACTTGATTGAAGCAATAATGGTTAACCATCTGAAAATTATTGATGGCCATTTCTATCATTTGTTGGTATGCTGTCTAGCATTGTCTAGCCTCATTTAGGATATATGACTCATAACTTGATTCAGATATTACTCATTAGCATGCTGAATTGTGTGTGTGTGTGTGTGTTTTCCCCTCCTTTTCACTATTGACGTTTGTTTATTGCTTTCTATAGAAAAAGTAGGAATTTATAGGGTATAAAATAAAATTTTCCCTGCCAATCTACAGAAGATGTGTTTTATTTTGGACAAGTTTCCATGAGGCTTGCCAAGGCTTAGATAAATTTGGATAGAGTACTTGTTGAAACTAGCCGGGTATTTTGCAGGCATGAAGTTTCATTAATTGTGAATAACATGCCAGACTTGTTAAGATTTTGGTTTTATATGAGGCATCTGGTTTAAGTAAAGGCTATGCAATTAATGGATATCTTCAATAGACTTGCCCGGAGCTGTCCTATGGTGGTCTTGCAAACTAAGTTGGAATGTCCAAGGAAGGGTTTTACACAATTTAGGGCTTTATTTGGTTTACATCTTCATTCAAGAAAAGTTTTTGGATTAAATGAAGAAACCATTTGTTTCCCCTCTACAATGAGGAAATCTCTTTCTCATCCACGAAGATTTTCAACAATTTTCACTAAACAACAAAAGATGAACTGTGCATCTAAATAGTAAACATTCTCACTTTACTCCTTTCTTCTTCAACCTCATTATGTATTAATCGATTATCAACTACTCCTAATGCATTTAAAGTGTGTCACATTAGTTTAAAATACATAGACCAAGGATGACATTAAATTTGTCTGAAATTATTAAAATGGCATTTTTACCTTATCTTGGAAAAGAAGAGGATTAATTGCATGGGGGAAAGAAGATAAAATGGCAACAAAGAAGTTGACTTTGTAACTTGAATGGTGCTGTCTTAAAAAATTGGATAAGGGTCAAGATGGAAATAATTAATTAATTGTTTCTTGATGTCTGAGAATGACACTTTCAATAACCATCCCAAAAAAAAAAAAAAAAAAAAACTAATGTGACACACTTTAGAAAATGGAGTATTTATTAACCCGGAAAATTTAATTCAGTTTTTCAAGATCACATTTAACTTCTAACCCTAAAAAACAGCTCTAATCCAAATGACTTTCTCAACCAAAAAATTTATTCGCTTAAGCAACAAATTTTGAGTTTCAAATTTCCAGTTTCCCGCCTTCTTAAACAAATCCAAGAAATTCAGCTTTTCTTCACCCAATAGCTAATCGAAATACTGCCGTAGTCAGCAAATTTACATGAATGTCCGTCATGCCCTGGCCCATAAGCTCGAGGATGTGACTTATGGGCATAGTAGCACCTGTGAACAAGTACGATATGGTGCTCGTTGTGGTTTGCATAATGATTTCCAACTTGAAAATGGGTACTTAGGCTACATCTTTTATTTCGATTTCCAGATCCATCAATTTCGGCATGGGATTAAGGGTGTTATGTTGGCTTTAGTAGTGCGTATTGCTCTATGAGTATTGCATAGAAGCAGTTTCGCTGTTTTCCTTCCGGATTGTATGTTGCAACTATAAAAGAAAGACCTTTACTTTAGTGTGCAAATCTAGTGCAGATTGAGTAATCATCTTCTGAAACTAAAGCTTGTAATGAATGGTTGGACTTGGACTCCAGCAAGATAAGGCCAGTCACAGAAAAACCATTAATAGGAAAATCACAGTTCAAGTGTAACTGCCGGGAAATTAAAGGGCTTTTCACTGAATTGGTTTTCTGCTCTGTTATAGTACTCAGAGGTTATCCTGTGTTTGGCAGAGAAAATAGAACAATATGCAGGTTCAGCTGCTATGCAGGTGGGTGATGATCAGAAAATTAAGTAAACTATATTATGCATGAAGAATAATAAAGGTCATGGTCTAGTTTGTTTGCTAGTGGAGTTTTCTTTAGGTTGTGGAGATGGTTTCGAATGGGATGTAATAGCTGTTGTAGTATATATTTTCCAGACTTTGGCAACTAAGAGAGGGAGAAGCTTGTGGCTATGTGCTTGATTTGAATTTTTTCTGTGATATGGGTAGATGGGAACAAGAGGAGATAATGATCAATATGCCTAATGTTTTACTTCTGCCTAGGGTTACTTTTTTATCATCTCTCTTGCAACATCTGGTGGTTTGCTTTAATTTGAGCTTGTGAATAACAAAAGTAGTCTATCATCTTCAACTACGGTTTGAATTGAAACAAAAATAATTGAATTCAAGATTGAATACTCTAGGATTCAGCTCGGCTTTGACTCCTTTGCATCCCTATTTGGAAGTTCCTCGAATGTGTTCAGCTTGACATGAAGATATTTCATGGTTATAGGTGCATTCTTGTGGCCATCCAGCTGTCTATACGGAGAACAACTTTAGTTCCCACTTTAAATTATGTTTGTGGGCATAGTTGTGATTGCCCATTCATTTAGCAGCATACACTACTATTGTTTTGTTATCGAATATATCTGATATATGAGATATACAATCCATGACTTGTACATTAGTAAYATCTAAGTTATCAGGAAAGCTGATAAAGTTTGGTACAAATGTCTTCTAAAGACATGGGAGATTTGATCCTTACTGTGTGGTGGAGTCTTCCCAGATGTAATTGTAACTGATGCCCTTTTCAATTTTCAGCACTGAAACTCTGTATTATTACTCAATCCCAGAAACGGAACCTAGTTGGTCTACTCAACTGTTTGATCATGTTATGTTATGCAGCAAATATGCTTAGAAATGAATATTGTAGTACCTTCATCAATTCTTTATGTCAATGTATAAAATTCTGAGCTCTTAGAAGTTACATGCTAATTCTAATCCCTAGGACGTTACAAAGGTTATTACTGTTGAAAGAGAACAATTTGTATAGAATCAGGCAATGGTAGAAATTTGAGAGATTCTGATTCCGAAGTATCTTTTTTCAGACTGATCTAAGTAAAATTATAAAACTGTGATGATAATCTCATTCGGAACTGTTAATTTTAAGAGTGACGAAACACTGATTTAAGTTGTTTGAAGTTTCCACTATAGTTATTTTTTTCTTATAAAGATCAAATATCATAATTTGGTAATTGCTGACATAACTTAAATAAAGAAAACAGCCTGATTTGTTATGTTGTCCTCGAGGAAGGCTACTCTTTTGGATCATAATCTGTTATTACCATGCCTATTGACACCTAATAAATTTCAGCAGAAATTATCTCTAAAAGATTTTATCTAATTAATATTGCGGATTACGTAAGACAAATAATAGATTTCTGAGGTACATCCTAATGCTTGTATGATGTTGGATTATATGTGGTTGCGCCTAGGCTTAGATAGCATCTGTCTCTCTGAGAGATCCAACACACCTGTTCAAGATATTAAAAAAAGAGAAGTACTCAGTACCCATTTGCGTAGTTACAATTTGAGTTGATTGTGAATTTCACTGTTAATATTGTTGTAGTTACCTTCATCCAAAATAAATGGCTCGTTCACTTTGTTGTTACAGAGGGGAGAAGACCTCTGTTCTTTCTGATTTGATCAGGAAAACAAATGCACAAGAAATGAAGTGGATTATTATGATAATTCTCAAAGGTTTGCTAATTATTTTTGATTGGCTAATTCCAATTAAATCCTTTTTCCGTTTGCCTTCTAACTTGCATTCATCTCGCTTTACAGAACTTAAGTTAGGAATTAGTGAAAAAAGCATCTTTCACGAATTCCATCCGGATGCAGAGGACTTATTCAATGTTACATGTGATCTGAAGCTAGTTTGCGAAAAGCTAATGGATCGTAACCAACGACACAAGCGTCAGGTCGGATTTCTGTTCTTGCAATGGGCCTTGTGAGAAGTCATGGAAATATCTATCATATTCCTTACGGATATACTTAACAAACTGACCTAGGATTAAAATTTGATATCCTAAAGACCTGCATAATAGAAATTTACATACTAATACTTACCACATATAAACAGCTAGAAGCACTTTCTATGGATAATTGGTTGGATAGATTATCAGAAAATTACAAATTGAGCTGACCAGGTAAATTAATTTATACAAGTCTGAGAATAAACATCCTACGTAACACTTAGTGGTCCCTTTTTATCTTTCCCTTAGAAAACTTCAAGGCAAAATCGAAGCCTTTAACGCAAAATAACCTAGTTGATATTCTCATTTAGGCCTCTTGATCTATAAAATATATATTTTGATAATAATGTGAGCTATAGGGTCGGTGAAATCCATTTGTTATGTGGAAAATTAAAATATGGAGCTTTCGACTCCTCTGCTTATTTAACTTACTATTTTAGGACGGCCCAAACATTTTTGACACTCTCCCATGAAAGGAAAGCTTTTATAATATTTCATAACATAAAAAATGCCTCCACCTTATATGACTTTTGTGTCTCTGCTATCATCAACGGTGAACTTGAAATATGGTTTAATGTTTTTCCAGGAATTAGGCAAGGTGATCTTTATCTCTGCATTATTATTATTAATAATCTACAGTATAGGTTTAGTCTTGGAAATTCTAGTATATGAGTCCTTAGAGGCCAAGGGTAAATGAGTAATTTCCTCTGCAGTAATTTCGTAGTCCTTAAATATTGCTTCAGGCATTCTGAATGGGTTGGTTTAGAACTTGGGTTTGTCCTAGTCATTACTGGTTTTGTGTCTTCTAAGAGTCTACGGCTTCATTTGTATTAGAGATGGAGCCAAACAATTTTCTCTTCTTGCCTGAGAAAGGCATTTGTTTCACTTTTGCCTCCAGAAATTATTTACTTAAACGAGACAAAAATTCATTTGTTTTACTTCTTATTCCAAAACATCTCTAACTTGTTTCCCAATTCCCAGTAGAATCCAAAAGTGAACATTAAAGGAATCTTCACTATTCACTTTCTAACCAAAATTTTCATTATTTTAACTCTTCTTTTCCAACTTCTAATCCAAACATCTGAAACCTTTTATTTTTTTTTCCTTTTTAACTCAATCAATAGTTTTGAATTTTAAATTGTTTCATTTTCCTGCCTTCTTGAACTAAATTCATTTCTACATCTCACAAATATTTAGGTGACTCGATACTCTATCCATTGTTACATGACGTGGCCCTACTGGGGTTTGACTCAATACTTGATCCAGTGTTAGGTGATTCAGGTCCACCGATTTTTTATGTCAATAGGTTTCTTCACTCTTGTTCTTCTTACTGTTTTTATATCATSTAGGTCTATTTTTCTGAGGACTTAGGTCATTCTGTAACTATGATGTAGAATTGATCAGTATTCGTTTTTCTTTTGTTCTTTTCCTTCGTCTTTTCGATAGGACCTTGCATTAGGATGATCAATTGCAAAGCTTTATCATCATATGCATATTTGATTGTTTATTTTTGTGCTCTTTAAATTGTGCTCAAGAAATGAACTATTAGCAGCCAATAATGCTTTACCTTCCTCTTTAAAGGACATAGAAGTTGGAAAACCTGTCCGTCCTCAACTAGCACTGAGGGTCAACAATGCAAGCACGGCATGGAAAAAGGTCACCATTTGGCAAATTATCAACTTAAGATTTTCCAATGGAATTACTTGCTTTGATGTTTTCTCATACTCATTTCGTGATCCTTCTGAGACTGGCTGGTTTCTGTCGGTAGATTTTTACTTTAACTTTTTCCTTGAACAGCTTCATGGGAAGGAAGTAGTTGTTGAGTGCAAGTTTGATGGTGATCGCATCCAAATTCATAAAAGTAACTCAGAAGTACACTTCTTCTCAAGGTAATCTTTGCCTAATTCATTTATTTGCTCTTTACTTTCTTCACAACTCAATTATTTGCTAGTGTTTTACCGAATATGGTTCTAAGATTTATTTTGAGTATGGATAATTTGGAACGAATACTTTTGGAGCTTACAACAATCCCATGTGAATATGCTACGATATGTACCGATTGAGGATCCAGTTAATTCAATGCTGGACTTACCCTTATATCCTTTCTTTGTTATGCTGCAGAAATTTTCTTGATCATCCAGAGTATAGACATGCAATGTCGGATATCATTACACAGAACATTCTAGTAGACAGGTATGAAGGTCTAGACATTTCATTCTCCACAGTTTTGTGCTCTAACCTTTCCTAACCATCTGCAAGCACGTTCCATTTCAATTTGCTGATCAGACTGGTTGACTTGTCATGAGTGGTTTGAAGATTTATGGGAACAGTACTAATGGAGTAAAACAATCTTTTTTTCCTTCAATATTGGTTGATTAGTACAGTCTTCAATGTGCCTAAAAGAAAAAGAAAATAGCATGTAAATATACTTAATTCTTCTAGAGAAAAGAACAAATGTTGTCTATCAACCACTTCTGCATCCGACTTGGTTGTTAACCCTGTACATTGGCAGACACCTTTCCTCACCTTAGTAAATGGAGAAATTACGTATGGGAGACTTCCCTAACCAGGATTTCCTGTCGCCTGTTCCTGGTTTCTTTTATTAATTGTATTATTTACAATTTGTATGTTTGAGAGAAGAACGATAGTTTTCCTTCTTTGTATTGATAAATTACAAATATGGTTCAGTGAATCTCCATTCTGATGTTATTTAGTTCTCTTGTATCTGAAGGACAGAAAAGGACCCATTAAGAAACAAGTAAAACCTTGGCTTGTGGATTCAGTTTAAGTAGTTTCTGAATTCAGTGGTAAAGGAATCTCCAGAACTAATTTTATGCTTGATATCCGGCATCTAGACTGTAGACTATTTATTTTGCTTTTAAAGAAATTTTTCTTTGCGGCTAGACTGTAGACTACTTTTACTGCTTTTAAAGAAATTTTTCGTTGTATGTCATGTGCCTTCATTACGATATAGCTCTTTGTTCATCTTCTGATGAAGCTTCAAATGCACTWGCAGATGAGGTACGCTTTATTGAAGCTAACATAATGGTCTGAGAAATTAAGATATTTTTATTTTATTTATTTTGTTTTTTTCCTTCTCTTTCTGTTCCTAATAATGCAAAAAAAAAAAAAAAAATGAAGATAACATATGTGCTATTGTCTGTTTATGTATGAACTACGCTTATCGCTCAAGTTGCATTACATCTATCAGATTGATTATGGGGTAAGGTCCTATGTTTTAGGTGTTAGTTCCAAATTTATTAGAGCTACAAAGTAACTGGGGCTTAAAATGAAATCATGATTTTATATGATATAAGTTGAGATCCAGGAAGTATTTGATATTATGCTTATTGGAAAATTGGGAAATGCGTCTATGGTAGGGGAAATGATTTAGTGACTYGTGTAAGGAAATACAAATCTGAGTCTGATGCAGGACAAAGTAAGGGGTAGCTTCGTCTTGAGATGGGCAGCAGAGCAATTGCAGAAATTTAGAATTTTAGCTTTAGCTTAATAAAATTGGGGATTGCTCAACACAGAGAACTACAGGTTAGAGAAAAAGGGATTGAGGGGTGGAAGGAGGCTGCTCTATGGCTGCAAGCAGTAGCTAGTGGACAATAATTGAACAATAATTTGTTCCAAAGAAGGGGTGGAAGAGAGAGGAGGAAGAAGGAAAAGATAGGCAATGCCTAAACAAAGATAACTCAAATAATTTCTTAATACTTCATTAAGTCACTGCTTAGAAAATGAACCATTACAGCATATTTAGAGCGTAAAACCTATCTAATAATCAAATCCTATTGAAAATCGAATTCCTCCTCAAGACATAATACTCTTTACTCTCCTAGGACAGCAAGGATCCAAATAAAACTCAAATCCTTATAAAACTAAATCCCTGTAAATTCTAGCAAATTATTAGATATCCAAAATACCCGTGATGCCCTGAAACTAAGCAATGACCAAACAGGATTGTAGAAGCTCCTAATCACCATGGGCCATCTCCCTTTAGACAAGAATTTGCTTTTCTTTGCATTAGAAGGGTTAGGTTTGTTTTTAAGCTTCCAAAGACTATAATTTTCATCTCACCATTGGATAACTTCTCTATCAGATTGAGTGGCATTGTAGACATTGTATAACATTCTGTCAATCCAAAGATTGGTCGAACGTGGTTATTGGAAATTTTGACTACATTAGTTTGAGTTGTACTTTATATCATCACAGGCTGAACCTGTGATGCAAATGCAATTGTTGACATGGCCTACCATGCCTTAGGGTTTGTACTTTTCATCTACCCTGTAATTGAGCATGGAGTGACTTTAAACTTCTTCCTGTCATAGTTTCTGTTGTTGTCTCAGTCGATGGTGGATTCAATGAGTGGAGTAAGAGATTGAGATAATATTTTCTTGCTTTATCTCTATGGTGCTTCAGAAAGGGGCTAATTTGGATGAATACAGCAATTATCTGCTTAGTACAAAATTTTAATCTGATMCTATAAGGAAGATCATGCTATAGCTCCTCTGAACAATTCAACTACTCCGTCCGTTTTTTGGAAGTCTGGGGCTTATTTGGATGAATACAGGTATTATCTGCTTGGTACAAAATTTTAATCTCATGCTGTAAGGGAGCTCACGCTATAGCTCCTCTGACCAATTCAACTACTCCGTCCGTTTTTTAAAGTCTCACAGAGACCAAGGAGACAATAAATTGGTTTGGAATTGTTATTAAAATGACATTTTTACCTTATTTTCGAAAAGAAGAGGATTAATTGAATGTGGAAAAGAAGATAAAGTGAGAAATAGGGCTGACTTCATAAGTTGAATGGTAATGGTTTGAAAATTGAATAAGGGTAAAGATGGAAAAAAATAATTAATTGTGTCTTGATTTGTGAATATGAGACACTATAAAAAATAACAAAGAAAATCCTATTATGGCACACTCTAAAAAATCGAGGGAGTAATAACCGGAAATTATGGTCCAAGATTTAGGTTGTTACTTCAGTTGAAAGCTTAGATTGGTAATTGCAATGTCTTTGGGTTTGGATAAGGCGGTTCCCTTTTCGATCCTTGCCTTAGCAGTCAAATTTTGTGCCCTGCCTTGAGGCTCTTTTTTCAGTTTAAGCCTATCTATAATCCTAATCATATGAAATTAAATTCTAATAAAATTAAATAATTCCTACAAGTACAGAGGACTGTCACGACGTGTTGGTTCTGTAGTTTTAATCTTTGTCAGGGAACATTAGTTGATTTTATTTAGGTTAGCTGATATTAATAGTACCTATCATATTATATATTAACATAGAAGAAGGATTTACAGTTGGGGAATCTTAGGCTGTCATCATTTCCCATAGCATGTCGTACTTTGGTGAAAGAGGAAACATTTTAAGAAAAAGGGAAAGTGTAGAAGATCTTTTGAAGGATCTCCTTGTGACAAAATGCTTTCTTTTGGGCTGAACTCCTTGAATCTATGACATCTAGATTTCTGCCTGATCTCAGATCAATATATGTGTGATGAATCCAACTAGATGCGCCAAAAATTATTTTGGTGTATAATTTTCTTGTTTGAGCCAGTTCGACCGAGATCTTATGACTACCAACTCCTGAGATCTCCYTTTTTAAGCAATTTTGTCCCTTTAGCGGTCTTGGCAATTTTTTCCGTATGACATCAATAGGACTTCTATTTTTTTATTTTTTATTTTTTATTTTTTATTTTTATTTATTTATTATTATTTTTTTGGGGTTAGGGCGGGGGGGATGTTGTGTAAGGAATGGTTTGAGTGCAATTTGTTGGCTACCTTAGGAACACGAACCACTTTGCCAGATCCATGCACCAGGTTAGTCTCATGCTGGTGGTTCCGAGAAATTCTCTGTAATGGTACTGAACCTAAGACCTCATGTATTTGTCACTTCTTTTCAGTTTACCACTAGGCCAACTCTTTGGGGTTTTTTAGAACTTTCATATGTTATGATAATTTACATTGTTTTATTGGGAATTTTAGATGGTTTTATGGATTGCAACTTAATCATTTTAGTAGCCCAAAGGCTTTGATAAACATTAATCAAGTTGAATATACTAATTACGTTCTTCATATTAGGTGCATAGTTGATGGTGAAATGTTGGTCTGGGATACATCCCTTAACCGTTTTGCAGAATTTGGTTCTAATCAAGAAATAGGTTTTCTTTCTGAACTTTTTCTCCTTACCTTATTATAGTTTCTAAGTCTTTGTACTCTTGCTGATGCAATATTTTTACCCCTTTGGTTCTATTACCTTATGTCAGCAAAGGCAGCAAGGCAGGGACTTGATAGTGATCGTCAGGTAGCATTTTGTACTTCATGTAGTCATAGTGTGGTGATTATCTTCATCGAAGTTTATTTATTTATTTATTTATTTTTTTCTCTGATGCAGCTGTGTTGTATCCTTAATGAAATTCAACAAATTTTAGGGATGATGATCCCGTTCCTCAGGTGATGCTATACTTGATGAAAAAATTGTTTTGAGAAATGGAATTACTTGTGAGATTTAAATTTTGTGTTATCTGGACTGTTGACCTGCTTTTCCTTCACATGAAATATGAGTAGACATTGCTTTTGATATTCTTTATGTGGGAGATACCAGTGTTATACATCAGACTTTGAGAGAGCGGCATGATTTGCTTCGCAAAGTTGTGAAGCCTATCAAGGGCCGTTTGGAAATTTTGGTTCCTAATGAAAGCATGAATACCAACCGGCCTTCTGGTATGTAATGTTACTATATTTGTGCTAAATTGATCCACATAGACCAGTCAATCTGCCTCCTTCTAACTTGTTTTCTTTTACTCAAGTATTATTAAATTTAATTTGTGACTACATGGAAATGAGATTGGAACTTGTCCCTGGAGAGCCTCTGATATCTTCCCTTCATGTATTATTTTTTATATTAAATAGTTGCGTCTCTGTTTTGGTGCTTTCTGAAGGTTCCTTCATGTAGTTTTGGCAATGTAAGGAACTTTTAATTCTATTTCACTTTCTTGTCATGCAGGGGAACCATGTTGGTCTCTTATTGCTCATAGTGTTGAAGATGTTGAGAAATTTTTCAAAGAAACTATCGAGAATAGGTTAGTGATTTTGTTGGTGCTACTGGGTCCATCTTATGCTTTTCAAGAATCTTTCTGGGTTGTTTCATGAGTGGAGATAGTTGTTGATGTTGAAATGGTTCAGTACTAAGTATTATGATCATTCATTGTATTTAGATATCTAATTCCTCATGAATGACAGGCTTATCTGTGCAATAAAACATTCTGTACTTCTTCATGAGTGACAGGCTTTTCTGTGCAACATAACGTTATGAAAAGAATTTCCTTAGTTATTTCTAATGCAACCAACTGAACAATTTATGGATCCTATTGCTGAAGTACAATTATCTTTTGTACTGGAGAAAAGGATTGGCGTCACTTACCAAAATCAGCAAACTACATTGAGCTCGAGTTTTTGGTTTTAGTTTTCCTTTCTGTATACTGTACATCAATGTTTTGGTCTTTCTTTCTTTTTCCATGTTGATATTCATGAAGATAATTACCTCAAAACTATAACACTAATATGCATATCAAATACTGTGATTGTCTTCTTTGTTTAGAAATCCGGCTGATGGTGATACTATAATTTGCATTTTATCTTTTTCTTGCTTCCTCACCTGTGTGAGTTGGGAATTGAATCTCCCATGTCTTGTGATCTTTTATGCATGAATTGTTTTTCATTTCATAGAGATGAAGGAGTTGTTCTGAAAGATCTCAACTCCAAGTGGGAACCAAGCGATCGGAGCACAAAGTGGCTAAAATTGAAGCCTGAGTATATTAGAGCTGGTTCTGATTTAGATGTTCTAATTATAGGTTAGAAGTGCTTCCTTTATTCCATTCAGATTGTAATTTATTAGAACTGGCTCTGATTTAGATGTTCTAATTATAGGTTCGAAGTGCTTCCTTTATTCCCTTCAGATTGTAGTTCTTCTGTATCTGCTTGTTAATCAATTTTTTTTCTTTCCAATAGGAGGCTACTATGGTTCTGGACGTCATGGTGGAGAGGTAAGCATTCGACCACCTTAGACTGATTGTTTCCTCTCTTTGTCCATCTCAGTGGAAGAAACTGTTGATGTCCTTATGCTAAAAAGGTAGCCCAGTTTTTGGTGGGCCTTGCAGAGCGGCCAGAGCCAAATACATATCCAAGACGGTAAAGTGCCTTCTACCAAATTAAGCTTTTACTTCAGTTGTATTAAGATTGCACTTCTAGTGGCTGCCTTGTTCTATTAGTGCAGACTAATGTTTCTCATCTTTAGAGAATGTTCTTCCTACCTGACCATGTGGGCTCACCTTGTGGTATATAGTTTGCCGATTATTCTATATAGTTGTTACTTGTTGAACAGTAGGTCTGTAACCTGKTTGAGATGAGATTTCTGGACAATTTGTATTTCTGAAATTACGCTGCTTTTGCACAGATATATGTTCCTTTTGCTATTGTGAASCAGTGAAAATTCTTGAGTTGCTCGTGATAGGAGAAACCAAATGTAGGTGTTGGACTCCATTTGATTGATTGAAAACCAAAAGTGAAAGAAATCATTATTCAGAAGTCAAATTCCAGATTGCATATGCATGCCTTTATCCTTATGAAAAGATATGCTCCACTCCAAGCCTGGCTCAATGGCTCTTTAATAGTGTCATACAAAGTTATTTGACAGGATCTGTAGTAAATTTACAGATAAATATGGGTGAGATGAAATGGGTTGAATGCCTGGGGTGCAAACTGTTTTTATACAAGTTCCTAACCCAATAATTACCATTGGAAGATACCGAAAGATAACAGCTGAAGGGGATTTGAACTTTCTGACCATTGCTTTGCATAGAACTTTTTGTATGTCTGTAGGGTTCACAAGCGTTCTTTACTTATTTTTCTTGTGTTCTATTATTGCTTCTAGTGACTAAATTATTTCACTTTGTGAATCATGGATAACCAATTTTGATTTTAGCTATGTATTGCAGATTTGTTTCTTTTTGCCGAGTGGGTATGGGGCTCGCTGATAAGGAGCTTGATGCTGTCGTCACAAAATTAAAACCTTATTTCAGGTAATATTTTGTCAGCATGTACTGAATCATGAAAATTGTTCTGCTGGGACCATATCCTGCCAAAATTGTGTATTGAAAGGCATTGAGACACTAGAAGCAGCTAAACATCTTGAGTGCTTGAGTTTTGACCTTCAGAACATTACACTGCAGCCTTCTTTTCTATAATACCTCTTGTCCCTCCACAGCATCCTTCTATCAATGGTTTGGTGGATGGACAGAGAAAAAGCTGGTTTGGAGGTGCCTTGTGGTAGAGGAAGAGAGGTTTGTAGTAATGGCTCGATAAGTTTGGATGGGTTGAGAATCATTGGGTTGGTGAGCCTGTTACTGCTTTGGAGACAGAAGAAGGATTAAAGAGGCCAAAAAGGAAAAAAGGGACTTTAGTGCTTTGGGTAGGGACAAAGTATTTAAAAAAGAGAAAAAATGGAATTCTTTTGTAAAAGCAATAAATAATTGTTTCAAAGTTCACAATCATCATCTTTACAACATAATTATAAGGTTCTAGTTTTGTAGGAACATTTAATGACCAGGGGGAAGATTGATGCCATTGAAAGATGGTAGCGTATTTAACCTTTTAAAATATATGATGTAGGACAAACTAGGTGTGGCTTAGTCTTGCAATAGGGGGTGGAAGAATTCTAGAAGTTTAGGGTTTTAGCTCTAGTTTGCTTGCCAAGCAGAGAGGGACAAGTTGGAGATTGTTCTAGAGAAAGAACAATTATATTATAAGGGGAAAAAAAGGCTCTGTAAACAGTAATTTGCTGTGAAGAGGAGCAAAAGAAAGGGAATGCCTAATCAAAGATAAACCAAATAATTTTGTATAATTCATTAATTCTCTGCTGGAAAAAAGAGATGTTATAGTGTGTCTATATTCTGTATTGGAAAAAATATCTAATAACCAAATCCCAATGAAACTAGAAATCCTCCTAATGACATAATACTCTTATACTCCTAAGACAATAAGAATTCCAAATAAGACTCAAAATACTTGCAAGTAATCAAACAGTGTCTCTAAGACATCAATCCCCGCAAATTCCAGCAATTGAGCAACCAAAAAATTGTCGATGCCCTAAAACCGCAAGTAACAACCAGAATTATAGCAGCTCCTAATCATCATGGGCACAAAGCCATGAACGGCTCAAATGAATATGTCAAACACTCATTGGTATCACATCACATTCAAGAATCTCGAGTATGTGCCCAATAGAAGTCATTGAACACTTTTCGTGCATTTTAAGGACCTTGTAGTTTGGTGTGATCTAACCTCCAAACCTAGCTTCAGAGTAGCATCTTGGAAATTAGATTGCTGCAATTTCATGAATCAATAACCATAATGCATAGCTGCCATTGCATCGTAAACGAGTTTGAATAATATTATTCCTCTTTCAATCAGCTTCTTAATCTCTCCGTATAGTAAAACTACTCGAACCATGTAATAATGTTTGTAACATGCTTAATCAATCCTTTCTGTTAGGAGAATAGCAACTTATATTACTCTCAAGGCCAAAGGCCTGTATATATAGAGGTACAGGTGAGGGAAAATATACAGGGAAACCCAATGTGGGATATATACAGCACTAATACATCTAACACTCCCCTCAAACTCATGGTGGATCAACAACATTGAGTGTGGAGAGACGAAAGCAGTGGTGCGCACTAGTCTGTGCCTTTGGAAGAAATCCTCCAGCTGATACTCAGAAGGCACATATTGAAGAGCAATAACTTGATCCTGCACCTGTGAACGCATGTAAGAAGCATCCACACCAATATGCTTGGTGAGCTCATGTTTCACCAGGTCCCGAGCAATACTGATAGTACCTGTACTGTTAGATAAAAGAGGAGCAGGTGTAGACACAGAGACACCAAAATCCTCAAGTAACCACCGTAGCCAAATGGGATATATACACCACTAATACACCACTAATCCATCTAACACTTTCCACCTTTTCATCTTCAGTCTCTTCTTGAGCATCAAATAAACACCTTCATTTGCCTTCTTTTCAGAAAAATCAGTTGTTGTTTGAAAAACACAAGGAGAGGGGTAGGTGAATTGGGTTTTTGTGAACTTTTTCTACTCTAAATGAAATCAATCCCCTTCTTACAAATATGGCTTTTTTTTCTGAATAAATCTTGTCTAAGACTTTTTGTTAAAAACTAATGTGTAATGAATAATGGTGGCACCACACAACAATTCAACAACTTAATATACTCTTAACAATCAATGCAAGAAGACATATATATTCATTCAAAACTTCGCATTATTGAATGGACATAAAATAAGCTCAAAATAGCAACTGCAAATGAGCCAACTCGCTGAATTAGAGCCGAGCTCAACTCATCAGCTCGCTCACACGAGCTGAGCCGGAAACTGTTCACAAGCCAAGCTGAGCCAAGCTGGTGAGCTGAAAACTTGAGCTTAGCTCACCTAAGCTAGAAAACTTGTGAGCTGGCGAGCTTGCAAAGCCGGGCGAGTTCGTAGAGTTGAGCAAGTTCGTGAGTTTTTATTTTATTTTTTAAATTTAAATCTTATTTTAAGTTATGCTTATTGCTTATAATTATTTTATGTAAGGAAGTCATTATTGCCTATTCAGTAAGAAAGGAAATAAAATTTTTATTTAAGAAAAAGGAAGAATGGAAATAATAAGTAAGGAAATAAATATTTTAGAAGAAAAACACCTTGGAGTGGTGGCGGTTTTGGCATGGACCCCTATGGATTTTATTAATAATCAACATAAACAAATACATCGGGGGTGGGAGGTGGGGGGAGGGGGGGCGCTGACGGCCAAAACCTCCCAAAAGGAAATACAATAAATATTCAACTAACAAAAACAATACAATAATATTTAAAATTTTTGTAAAAGGTACAACTATAACATACTAAATTTTTCGTCTAGCTCTTCTTCGTCTTCCCCTTGATCCAAATCATCTTGAAGAACTTCAATTGTCAATCATTATTTTCGGTCTTCGGCTTTCCACCAGTCATTTGTGCACATAAGGACTTCTAAGCTGGAAGTGGCCATAAAGTTGGAATGTAGATCAAATATAAGGCATAAATAAGAATGGCAAGAAAGACACAAGATTTATAGTGGTTCAACCCCTAAACAAAAGGGTGTACATCCAATACTCAAGTTCTAATTGCTTCATCTCTTCCCAGTTTCTAAAGTTAAACTTGTTCCCATCTACCATATATGGGCTGTTCCTTTGAGCTTAGCCTCAGCAGAAGTCCATATTTTCTAGGATCAAGAAAATAAGGTTTTGTCAACTGGACCTTATGTTGAACTGGGAAAATCATTCCCTATTCATGCTCTCCCATTGAAAATAGCAGGCCAAACTGTGTACACAATTAAGAAATACATCAATCTGTCCATCTCCATAGAAATTTGGAATATCTATCTTGACTCTTTTGCTGAAATTTTCATCTACTGAAAAAGCATTTTGCTGCTTTTGTATAGGAGCATAAGGTTGTACTCCTCTTGGCATAAGCGTCCTTCACTTCTTATTGGTTGGCCCCAAAGTTTGTTGAATGGACTTGGAGGAAAGTGAGCTTACCAGATGTTGATTTGTCTTTTGAGTTTTGTCAACCTGAATTTCCCCCATCTTTTTCTTACCAAACACAGCAGTGGACAATCATTCCATCATAACCCTCTTACTTTCCTAGCTTCTTTAAACTCTTGAAGGGTAGATTGGACACCTTGAATTTCAGTTTCAAGTCCGATGATGTCAGCAGTTTGTTGTTCTTGTGAAGCACCATGTTTCTTGATCACAGCTTCTAAGGCTAAATCTAGTTCAGCATTGTAGGCATGTCGGGACTTCTAAGCAACTACACCAAGACAGGATTTGTTGCTCAGATACCAACTGATGCAGGACAAACTAGGGGTGGCTTCGTCTTGCAATGGGGCAGCTGAAGAATTATAGAAAGATAAGGTTTTAGCTCTAGATAGCTAGTCAATTAAGAGGGGAAAGTTGGGCATTGTTCAAGAAAAAGAACAATTAGATTAGAGGAGGAAAAGAAGGCTGTGCTGGGGCTGGGAACACTAGCTTGTAAACTGTAATTTTGCTGTCAAGAAGAGGGGGAAGAGAGAGGAAAAAGATAAGAAACCCCTAAGTAAAGATAAACCAAATAACTTCTGAATAAGTGATTAAATCTCTGCCGGGAAGAAAAATATTACAGGGGTATCGGTAACATAAAATATTTCTAATAACAAAATCCAAATGAAGCTATTAGTCCTCTTAAAGATGTAATACACTTTAGTTTCCTGAGACAATAAAAATTCCAGATAAGTAATTAAACAATGATTCTAAAGCCTAATTTGGTTGTCAAGGATTCTGCACCTAGGAAAGTAATCTGATTCCTTGTTATAAAATTTCGGCATTACTTTAATTTTTGAAAAAGAATATGATTCCTTAAAACAAGGAAAGTAGGTTCAGAATACAGGGAAAAAGAATACCTCTCTATATAAGTGGTTTTCTGATTACTTTTTTCAAGATTTTAAAATAAGAACACGCGTAACAAATACTAAAGCCTTTAATAACCTGTTTCATTTTCTCCTTTGCTTTGTCTCTTCTTATCTCCCTCAAGCGTATTTCTCCTCCAAAAACCCTACTTTCCTATCTCTACGTCTCCATAATTGCAACTACGATAAGGTGAGTTCTATTGCTTCGGTTTCTCTCGAGGTAATTAGCTCTGTTCATCCAAGTGTATAGTACGTTCATAATGATTAAGATATAAGAGAAAGGGAATATAAAGTAAAAATTTCTCAAAGAACTTCTTAAGTAGAATTCCTCCCCCCCCCCCCCCCCCCCCCCCAAATGATGTTCAATTAGTTACTTCATGGAAATAAAGTTATGTCATTCTATTCTAATGATATAATAAAAAAATGGTTTAATATTGCTTGGTCTAAACAATTCATTGTTTCACCTCTTATATCCACCCATGAGGCTAACTTAGATAATTTGATTCAAATATAAATTCCCTTCGCAGTTAGATCATATTACACCAAACACTTATAAGGATTTTTTTTTTTTAAATTAATTTTCTTATGAACATTCCATTACCGCCCAAACAAGACAAATGAATCTTTAAGGATTTACATTTCGTGTATTTTGATCTAGATAATCAGATTCCGATTCAAACTTTATTTTCCATCAATCAAATGAGGCCTAAGACTAAACCCTGCAAATTCCAGCAATTTACTAAATGACCAAAATATCTAAGTTATGACTAAATTGAATTATAGCAGCTCCTAATCATCATGGGTGTGTCTGTTTAGACAAGAGTATCTTATTTGCATGATGTAACATAGGTGAGGGAAAAACTGTTCCTTGTGATTTATTCATCATTCTTACATACGGAGGGCAGTTCCTAATCAGTCAATCCCTATAATCAAGGTATATAATCGTTAGGTTTGTGTTTAGGCTTCCAAAGGCTATAATTCTTTTCCATCCTTCGGATAGTGTCTCTGTGAAGATCCCTATAAACTTGCATCTGCAGTTACTTAAGTGTGCTTCACAAAGACTCTAATGTGTAGAGAAGCACTTGAAAATTTAGAATGTGTAGTGATTGAGCTAGGTCAAGGTCAGAGACTTGCATGCTTAAGCTTGACTCAACTTAAAAAACTTGTATCTGGATGAGGGAACGAACAGATTTTTGGGAGAAATTCTTTTGTGTCAGCTGCTAGAGCAATGTAAATTTGAGGCCTGAATATCAACTAATTATTTATTGTGCTTGGTTGAGCTTGACTATTTTGAAATTTTGATAGTTGCAAGACTTGAAATCAGCTCCTCATTAAAAAAGAAAATGTAGATGAAGTATTATGGTTTGTGTTAAGGCTGTATTTGGATTAGCCTTGGGGCCAAAAAGTTTTTTTCTCCCAGTTTCAAATGTCATTTGTCTTTGTCATGCGAGTTTGTGTACTTCATTTGTAGTTTTTGCATTTACAGATATCAATGTTGCCTTGAGGTGCCATCATTTCACTACACTCATTAGAAAGTCAAGATTAGCCAATGCTTTAAGTCAGAAGGCTACTGTAAAATATGAGAACAAAACTCATGTTTCTGTAATACTAGAAAAACTCCTCAAAGACGTTAATGTGGTTTTTTTTTTTTTTTTTTTTTTTGGTTAATAGTGTGAATGAACAGATATTGTATTACAACATCTGATAATTTTTCCAAATCCAACACGTGGTAATTTCATAGGCAACGATTGGCTTGATTAATCATTCAATTAGGTTGATTTTTTTAGCTGACTGGAGCTGATTACTTGGGTTGAGTGCTGCTGCACTCTTGGTTATGGCCATGTGTGTCCTGTATGTAGTTGCTTTGCTAATCTGTTGATTTCTTTCTTAGAAACGAATAGATTTTGTGGAAAAGATACGCATTTCACAATTATAGCCTAACTAGGCCATGTTCTGAAAAATTAGCTGCTTTCAGCTTCTTTTTTCCTTCTTTTTTCTTTTTTTCCCCTTATCTTTTTAAGCCAAAAGCTGTTCAGAGTGATTCTTGGCTTTTTTCTTCTTCTTTTTTTTTTTTTAATCCCTTCTTATTTTAGCTTAAAAAAGCTGAGAAAAGCTAATCTGTAGGAGCTACTCTTGAGGTGCTTTTCAAAATGGCTTCTGCTTATTGATGTATAAACAGTAAAAATAATACAAATTCTAAAAAAGCTCTTTTTCAAAAGCACTTCTGGTTTTTAGCAGCATAAGAAAGCTCCAACAACCGAAAACAGGCTCGTAGAATGTAATTAGCWGGGCAAAAGCATAAAAATATTTTGAGCTATTTCTGGTGCTGTTGATTTGTATTTGTCTATGTGTGCACTAATGCGTAGGAATCGTATGCTAAAACTTCAAAATCTGTACAAAGGAAATATGAACATCCAAAGAAGGCACCACCAAGCTTCTATCAAGTCACAAATAATTCGAAAGAGAGGCCAGATGTTTGGGTTGAGAGTCCAGAGAAGTGAGCTTTTCAGCAAAATTTGAATTAATGTATTTCTTTTTTCAAGTCAAAGTATTTTCACTAATGCCTTTAACTACTGCAGATCAATAATACTTTCAATTACCAGTGATATTCGAACAATAAAATCTGAGGTATGGCAGTAGAGCATGTAATCTCTCTTTCTGAGGTTCCTATCTTTCCCTGATGTCATTCCAAAGAAGAATGTATGTATGTTTTTGGTGGCTAACATATAAGAGATGCAACTTGATTCTGCACCGGCATTATTCTGTACTTTTATAGGCTACAGAAAGTTGCAATGCAGCCTTCTAACTTTCCCTTTCTCCAGGTATTTGCTGCCCCATACAGCCTGAGATTTCCACGCATTGATCGGGTGAGATTTGACAAGCCTTGGTATGAATGTCTTGATGTGCAAAGTGAGTACCTGACGGAGATATAAATGTTTCCAAGTTATAGATGCAGTTTCAAAATTGTACTTCGTTCCAGTATTTTCTTGAATGTTTCATGCTTTCAGCAATTCGCAATGTGTCAAAATTTGGTGCTGAAATTATGCAACATTCTATGCTCCCAATTTCAGCTTTTGTTGAGTTGGTCCATTCAAGCAATGGTACCATACAGACAGGGGCATTTTATGGGGAAGTACGAGATCATAAACCTAAACGCCAGAAGTTGACAAGAACAGGAGAGAGGAAGAATGTCCCATTTGTTCCTTCTCATTTCATCCAGACTGACGTCTCTAATGTAAAGGGTGAAACATTAATTTTCTCAAAGATGGTGTTCTGTATCCTCTGACAATATTTCTTCATATTAAGTAATTTTATTTGGTGAAAGTGAGCTAAGGACTCTCAACCATACAAGCAATCAATCTTCTTGTGGGATGTTTATTTAATTAGTTTCAATGCATTTGTATTTTTACAGGTTTTTCCTGTATTAAATTATTATATAGCTTAGTGGAAAGGTGTCTAGAACATTCTCTCACAACCTATATTGGTTCTGTTTTGTTATTTTTTCATTCGTATGTGCTACAGAAAGCTTTATGGACTTTTTTAACCCATTGAGATTTATCCCCATGCTTTTTTTTAATAATTTATCTATTTTTTTTGTCTTCTCAAATCTGTAACAGGCCTTTATAGTAGTGAATGGAATTATGATCAGGGCCTGCTGTACAAACTTCCTTAACACATATGAGACTTTGCTAATGTGCCATCATCTCATTCCCTTGATCTGTTGCACAAAATGGTGGTTGAGAATGGGGGAACCTTCTCAATGAATTTGAACAACTCAGTGACGCACTGCATTGCAGCTGAAAGTCGAGGTCCTCTTTCTCTCTCCCTTGTATGAGCCTTTAGATCGTGTAGTCACTGACATGCATGTACAGACTTATATACTGGCGTGAAATCCATGTGTTGCAGGAATCAAGTTTCAGGCAGCAAAGCTTCATGGGGATGTTGTTCATTACTCTTGGCTCTTGGATTGTTGTTTGCAGAAGAAGCTCCTTCCTTTACAGCCAAAGTTAGTCCTCTCCTTGGGTTGTTATCGTTGTTACTTTAATGTTATGGCATTCTGAATTTTTTCTCTTTTCTCTTTCAAAGGTACTTTCTTTATCTTTCCGAGTCCTCAAAGAAAAAACTACAAGAAGAAATTGATGAATTCTCAGACTCCTACTACGTGGATGTTGACATTGAAGACATGAAGCAGGTACACTATAGCAGGAATTGCCTATAGCTGTACATTTCCATGACAAAATTGGAAAAGATAAATAATCATAGTTGTCACCTGGCTGACGTCCTGCTTGCACGAAAACCTGATTGATTCATCTCTGGAACTTAAATGCTAGGTCTTGAGCAACATTGTTCGAACTGAAGATTCTAAAACAATTGATTACTACAAGAAGAAGTATTGTCCCAAGGATAAATGGACTCGCTTTCATGGTTGCTACCTTTATTTTTACCTTCCCCTGCAGACATTGTAAGAGTTTCATGTTTCTCTACATGGACTAAATAAATTACATGCTTTTCTGGTTGCTATTGTCTAATTGACTTTCTTCATGTTGTAGTTTAAATAATTCAGATTGGAAAGTCTTATTGGAAGTTTTGCTAAGGAGGATGAAGGTTAAAGTTTCTTCTGGTGGTGGTAGCGTCTGCGAAGATCTTTCTCATGCTACCCATTTAGTTGTCATGTCTATACCAGGATTAGACATGAATTTCAATATGGTACTAACTAGGTGAGCAAAGAGTACATCATCCTTGTTGTTTTTCATTTTCTAAATTGTCAGAATGTTCCTTGCATTTTTTTTAAAATTGTTATTTAAATTTCATCCACAATTATATTTTATGCATTTCTTCCCAATTTAGCATGTAGTACAATGATGACCTTTTTCATAATGCCCTACAACACATTTGTTGGCAACATGATGAAAGCAAGAGCTAGCCACTTCTAGGGTTTGTTCTTACCCCAGGGTGGAAGGTGGCAGGAAATAGAGTTTCCAGACTCGGGCAAAAATTAGTGTTTATAGAACAAACAAGTATCCATAGCGTGTTACAAGTTTCTTGTCATCTAAACTCTATGGTTTATTTTGTTTTTTTCTTATTAGAAATATTGGGTTTACATTCATCTGAAGAGTTAGTCCCCCCAAGTTAATTCATATGGTCTATATACTCCTATAGTGACCAGTGCTTCTTAAGTACAATTGTTATCTTTGATCAAAAGATTACCAAAGCTTCTTTTCTGCTGGATCAGTTTATCAGTGACGCAGAGGCATCTTCTACTCAGTAAAAAGTTGCATGTTGTTTCATCCAACTGGTTGGAGGACTCTCTGGAGAAGGACAAGAAACTACAAGAGGATACTTATAGTTTAAAGCCCAACAATTTGGAAGAATTGGTTTCTGTGGAGAGGTAAGCATTTTCTGAATTCTACTGGTTCTGTATGACATGATCCCGTTTTGGACTTGCTGCATTAGTGCCTTAGATTGTATTAAACTGTTGTATCAGAATTTTGAGATGTAAAATATAGCTGCACATGGGCTTATAAAGTATTCAAGCTTTGGGTTCATTCTAGCTATAGTGCTGTGATAGGACCCAAAACAATTAATTCGAATTAGGACTAACTTTGTTGAAAAATACTACTCTCCTAATTACCTAGCATAAAATTAGCTTGAAAAATAAATGACTACTTAATCTCCTATTTATACTTAAGCCCTAATGATTAAATGACTAAACTGCCCCTGCCCCTTTATTGCCATAGTGAATAAATAACTAAAATGCCTAACATAATTTTACCGTCTAACAGGTCTAACATTACTCCCCTTCCAACGAGACACCTTGTCCTCATCGTGAAATCCAACAAGTAGCTCCAACCACCACTTAATGTTTATAAGAGGAGAAATATGGAAGCTTCTAAAGGCCAAACCCTAATCTGGCATACTTTAGATAATGGACGGCTGATATAGGATTTACCCTAATCCTAGTTTAAGTAGTTTTCAAGTTGTTTTGGGTTTTGGCCTTATGGTCCCGCTGTGATTTCTAGGTCAACTTCTTAGTGTGAAGCTAAAATCAGCCTTTCTATTTTCCAGTGAATTTTCTCTACGAATTTTTGCTATTTTGCTGGTTYCCYTACCATTCAAATTACATAATTCCTTCCATACTTTCAACTTATCCTAGCGTGGCTCCCTAATGGGTTTGTCCTTCATCATGGAGGAAACAAAAGGAAACACTGGAAGGAGCTTACCTATTTTCTCTGTTCCTATAAGAATATGATTGAACATATTCCATAAATTTCCTCACAGCGACGTGATTACTGTTTGTTGCTCTTTAATTCTTGCTTTTATTGACCATTAATGTTTTTGTTTTCCCCTGTAGACTGGGCAAGATAAGAATTACTAATATGCAATTCACGTGCAGATCCAGACTCATTAACTTATGCTATTTGGTTACGTATGAAAAGAGTTTCCGATTTACAGGCGAATGAGAAAGTGCAAGAAAATTAATTAGTTTTTCTTATATGACAGATCATTTTGGTAATTTTAATAATCTATGTTAGCTAAGTGCATATATGTTGTCAGTCCTTACGAACAACAAAACTCCAGAATAGATTTCTAGAAGTTTGTTACATTCCTTGCGAGCACTCTGATTTCATCTTCTTCTCTTCTCTTTTGTGGAAGTTTTTGGGTGGTCAAACCTTAAAAATTCTCTTTATCAAAGAGAGTGGTTGTATAATCATGATGTATTATTTTTTACTCTGGATTTCCTTCCCTAGGTATTATACTTTTTGTTGAACTTTCCTAACTTCATGTTAGTTTGTCTTTTCTGAACTCTTTTTAACTGTATTTCTTGTCCAACCCTATGTTAGGTAACTTGAGTATTGGATTAGGGCACAGGATAAGTATTTGCATGTTAATTCTTGTGCAGTCTTTATTTATTTAGGGTGGGGGGCATTTGTATGAAAAAGGTAGTAGTTAACTGATGTTCCTTAGTGATGTATGTCTTATTAGCTAATATTTTGCATATAGTAGCAAGATTTTGGAGATTGACCGTTATATAGCTTGAGCTAGATATACTTGTAAGCATCAACTATTCTAGAATTTGTACCTGAAAGTTTGATTCATCTTCGTTCTTCAGGGGTGATCAGGAATCAAATCTGGATTCTTTCTCTAGCTTCAATCAGCCAAAAGAGCCATATATGTCATCACCTACTGAGGATGGTACAAAGAGAAAAGGTCGAGCTAACCCCAATATTAACAGACTTGTTACCTTGCCTAAAGAAGGCAAAACAAAAAGAGGGACATCTAGTCGGATAAGTCCCGAGAGAAGGAAAGGTGTGATCTACCAGCCGCGGAGAGTGCGACCCCGAATTGGAAATAAGCCTGCAAAGATATATGAAAATGATTCAGATAGAAATGGCTCTGAGAATGCAGAAAATAATGAAAGCTGCAAGACGATCAGCAAGCTGAGTCCAGAAATAGAGAAGCACAAGGAAGGGGAAAATTTTGAATCAGTACAGCAGGAGAAGGTATTGGGACAAGATGCTGGAGAACAAAGCGGGCATGGAGGGAGGGAGAGCAAAATTCATGAAATTGGATTGCACAGTGGAAACAGTGCCCAAAACAGTATTGATCCAGTTCAAGCCATCTTAACGGAAATGATTCCAGTCCTTGGAAACAGTAAGGGCAAGAGCATGGATCATGTCCGTGGAGATGAGAAGTCTCCTTTGCAAGGTGAAAAAACCACAAATGCAATTCCTGGTCCTGAGGATGAGATACCACCTCTTGATCCTAACTCAAAACCTGAAAAGAGAAAGAAAGTCAGTTTTAGGGATCTTGCCGGAGAGCTGCTCAAGGATTGGTAAAATGCTGAACCTCTTGTATCTTACTAGGTTGCTTTTATAGGAGAGCTTCATCTTGCAAAGCTGCCTTTGTTTTATCATCTAGTTTTTTTATTGCATTATTATTTCCCTTGTTCGAGTACTGATTTCTGCTGATCTAGCAACTTGTATTGTTATATACTGTTGACATAGTTCCTATGAGAACCAAAGAATTGCAAACTATTTCTGACACCTCTTAACTTTCAACCCTTCTTGTTACGGTTATCTGTTTGGTTTGATAGTGCAAGATGCTAGTTTTGTTGAACTCGTATATATATTTAAATGACTTTCAAGTCATTCTTGCATAGGAGTTGTCAGAAGCGAAGTCAAAGGCCAAATTGTAAATAGCAACAAGAAAATTGTGACATTTGAAGAAAAGCGAAAAAGGAGTTGCATACTTGCATCTCCCCGGCCGAGCAACTACAACGACCGTTTGTTTCCTTGATCCACCCTTTGCTTAGATTCTAATGGGAAGATGCGAGTGTCKCTTATCTCTTGACAATTCAGTAATCAAAGCATTTAAAAATCTTGTAATATAATTTACATAATTTATAAATTTTAAAGTAAATAATTACAAACTTAAATAATTTACAATATAAGACTATCATAATATACATCTTTCAAAATGAATATTCATATGTACTATAAGTCTAGCAATTCGAGTTTTATAAGATATATTCTTGKGGAACATTCCTAAAATTAGACTTCTTGCTAGTTTTAGTAATCAATACTTGTCACTAAAATATGAGGAAAAATAATGAGCTAGGTTTAGCGCGATCTAAGATGTGTGTCATGTGTAGTTATAAAATATTTAAGTGTACATAATTTATCAAAAATGAATAATTACAATTACGAAAACATATCAAAATATTTAGTACTCAAAGTGTTTCATAAATTATAGTAAATCATCATATCATGTGGAAGCTCGAAACTGATCCAACACGTGTCAAAGGGCTTCGATTTCAAAACAAATCATATCACAAAGTGGACAGAAAATCACCAATTACTACCTGTCTATTTTAGTGGGGTTGGAATTACCAACCTTAACACCCAAATTGCTTATGTGACTTCCAACTTCATCACAACACAAACACAAACAAATATACACACTAGCTTGGTAATATGGAGTTAGTCGCCCTTAGGTTAAACTCCTAACCAAGGGTATAAACGTTCACAAATGAGCCATGGGTGCATATGGCCGAACGTCCGCATTATACTTTCTCTGCCATAGATAGTACTACCGACTAGGCCTTATGACTATCTTCGAAGGCTGACACTACTTGAATCAAGAGGTGGTTTGTGCTAGTGACTAGCCTAGCACAATACTTTGCTCGTGTAGCTAGTCCCTCAAGACAATTGACAGAGTACTCGTTATTCACAATCGGATCCAAAATCACAAGTTCCACAATCACAAATCCTCAATCACAAGTTCACAATCACAATGTTACAAGTCTCAATATCAAATCAATAGCATTTTGAGATTTTAGAATAACTTGACAAATCGATACTTTAATTCAAATCAATGAGCACTTGTACTTCGAAACATAAAAAAATCATTTCTCGGAAAGCATAAAAGTAATTGTATAAAGCGTTTTACAAGAGTTTGTCAAAAGCTCAATAATTTGAAGACGCTTAAAACACTACCTTTGAGTAACATTCCGAGGTTTAACATAAAGTGGGGAGATCTTCATTCAAGTGTATGAGAATTTATTAAAATATATTATAGTATGTTCAAAATAAAATATTCACTTTTGAGAAGTTTAAAAGATAGAGGGACTCACTTGAGCTCGTCTATTCAGCTAAAACATTCAAATTAAGATGTCCTAAAACATGTAGGAGAAGTATTCTCAGATGACTTATTAATCCGACTTAAATTATCACWCCAAAACAATACATGTAAGGTCGTATACGAGGTTGTTTGCCCAGCACGGTAGTGTTCTATAGAATAGTCATAAATCCAGTCTAGGTTCTAGTTTCCTTACAAATATTATATGGAAATGAACCTAAGATAAATGTACATACTTGTTATGCCTAAATCTAATCAATGGATAAATCGCAGTTTAGTTACAAAAATGGGGTTCAGTGTTTTACCGACTAAATTGTCCCGGTTACATGTTTTATAAATAACTGAAGTTCTACTAAGGAAACATTAGTGAAACAAGTCCCATTTGGCTCCTATGATATTAAGGAATATCTCAAGGTAAAAATCAGTGCCTAATATTGTGTACTTAACTCCCAGAATTCATCCAAAATTGAAATAGAGAAGTCTAATCTGACAGGAAAATGGTATTTTGGTTATATATCTGGTTCTGGTGATTCAAATTATGCACTATTTCCAAATTATTCATAAGATTCATAGTTATCAAAAAGTACCTCATATAAACAATTCCAACCAGTAACAAATTCAGAATGCACAAAAGCTTTTGAGTGTTCTGTCAGTCGGCGAGTGGCTAATGGGAGGGTCATAATGTTTTTATCAGATCTCAGGCTTTGCTAACTCAATTTAGGTGAAATTGGTCTCAAATTTTTCCAAGAAAGTAATATATCCAAGAATATATCATATTCAAAATTTGAATATATGGTTAAACCAGAATCATCCTAGGCAGTAGGTAAAAACATAATCCATATACAAATCCAATATTCTTTGAAAGTTCATAAATTATCATATGACCTTGGTATTTGGCTTGTTTTAAAACTAAAAGATAGTACTATAACATAGCATGATCATCCCGAGATTTTCAAAAGTTATTGTATGGTAAAAAAGAACAGAAAAATAGAACATATCAAACTATCCTCACAAATTCCAACCATAAGATGGTTGTCCATATTTTCATAACTCATGCTCATCATCATCATGCTATTCAAACCAATATAGTCTTGTAACCATAAAATCTGTAGCATGCTATAATTCCATAGAAAGCCAACTTAATAGACATGCTAAACTACTCAAGAATCTTAGTAATTCACAACAATACTCAAAATTCCAAACAGTTAGCATGTAAAACTTATATAACATAGTTATAAACTTAATCTATCTATTCTAACTAAAGCTGTAAAGTTCCTACATATATTTAGCTGTTTAAAACATGAAAGAACTAACCATGAAATGAAGAGAAAAAGTCTTGAATGAGGTCCTGATGATGCTATATGCAAATTGTCCAAGGACTTGAACAACATTAAGGAAGAGAGAGTTTTGGTCATGGCAGCACTCATGGAGAAGGAAAATGAACCAAGAAGAGAATGCTTCTTACTTTCGTGAAGCACAAAAATCAAGGCTGTTGGAGAGAGGAGGAGGAAGGTGATGCACGGTGGTGGATGGTTGTAAGGTTGGCCGAGAGAGAGAAGTGAGGGACAAATTTTGGAGAGAGTTTTGAGAGTTCAAGAACTCTAGCAAAATGAAATGGGAAAATAGAGAGGGATAGCTGGCTGAAGGGGGTGTATTTATAGAGTTTAGGAGTTAATTTAGGTTAAGGAAAAGAAGGAAGGAAAAAGCTTATGAAATAAGCTTATAAAGGCTTCTGAAATAAGACTTAAAATGGCTTCTTCAAGAAGCTTAATTAAACAAAAAGTTTGCAAGAAAAATGGTATCTCGGCAAGGAAGAAAAAATGAGGAGGGAAAAGAAAAGAAGAAAAAAGTTGAAATGGGYAGTGGGTTAGTCAAAGACGACATGAATTGGAGTTTAGGTATTGGTCAAAATATGGGTAACCTATGCATGCATATAGAATATCCTAACCTTCCATGCATTAGCTAATTCAAATTGAGGGTATTCTAGTAATTACAGTAGGTCTATAAATATAATTAATATAAATGATGGGCACGCTTCCTAAGACATGCTTGGATTTTCCAACCACAATAAAATTTTCTACGATTCGATTATAAAAGAAAATGGATAATACATGTGTGGAACTAATAAAATAATTTCAAATTAATTATAAAAAATTTCTAATTTTTTGAATGTGCAGTCAATACCATGGAATCCCAAATAAATAATTGGAAGTTATAAATGCCTAGGTTTTTACATCCTTCCCTACTAACAAAACTTTTATCCTCAAAATTTTCCTTCTCTGCGAGTAAGTCAGGTTACGTCTGTCATATGTTATCCTATGATTCTCAAGTTCCCATAGCTTCTTGACAACCCAAATCTCTTTACTTCGTAGCTTATTGACACTGGTTTCTAGTATTTGTACTGGCCTTTCCTCGTACAATAGGTGAGGATGCAATTCGATTTTCGTCTTATTTATCACGTGATTCAATAATGTGCAGTATTTTTAAGCTGCAAAACGTGGAATACATCTTGAATCCCAATTAACTCGGTGGGGCYTTAGTTTTAGGAAGAATGTATCACCCACCTCAAATTCTAGATCTCGCCGTCGGTTGTCGGTGTAACTTTTCTGCTGACTCTAGGCAGCTAATAACCGATCTCAGATTATTTTCACCTTCAAACATGTTTCCACCATATATGGTAACTGGTTATCTTTCCATATTCTCCTTTCTCCAATTTCTTCCCAAGCAATGGACGATCGATGCTTTCTTCCATAGATTGCTTCCTAAAGTGCCAATGTGATCCTCAGATTTGCTTTTATTGTAGGAAAATTTTGCAAGTGCTAAGTTATCTATCCACTTGTACCCAAAATCCATGACGCATGCTCAGCATGTCCTCTAGGATTTGTATAGTCCTCTCCGACTAACCATCTGTTTGGGGATATGCAGTAGTACTGAAGGTTAGTGTAGCACCCATTGCATTTTGGAACTTGTTCAAAATCATGAAGTGAATCTTGGGTCTCAATCCAAAACAATGTTTACAGGTATGCCATGAAGCCTTACAATTTCTTGCACATGGAACTCTGCTAACGTTTCCAGAGAGTACTTTATGGTAATTGGAATGAAATGGACCAATTTAGTCAGGCGATCTACTGTTACCTAAATGGCATTCTTATTCCCCTGAGTATTAGGAAAACCTGTCAATAAATCCATGTTCACACATTCCCACTTCTATTCTGGTACTGGTAAAGGTTGGAGTAATCCTCCTAATCGTTGATGTTCCTCTTTTACTTTCTGGCATGTCAGGCACATCGACACGTACTGCACGATTTCTCTCTTCATATTATTCCACCAGAAGTGTTCTTGTTACTCCTAGGATGGATTGTTTACCTACTTCGATGGGCTTTGTCAAAAATATTTTTCTTCAGTTCAGCATGGTCTAGTACACATTCGATTCCAGAAGTACATCACTCCTTGATCTATCCCCCTCCATATTGCATTTTCTCTTTAAACTTCTGCATTCCCTCRTCATGCTTTTGCATTTCTTCAACCCGTTGTCTCAAATTGGAGGTTAGGCTAATTTTGGCCAAGAGATTCACCTTATTCTTTACTTCGGCTTTAGCCATTACCATAGGTTCCAACTTTATCACCTCCTGAAGTCGTATTATCAACAACTTTGCCTTCCTACTCAAGGAATTCGCAATAACATCTGCGTTTCCTGGCTGATAGTTGATTGGACATCGATATTCTTCAAGAAATTCTATCCACCTCCTTTATCTCATGTTTAAATCTTTATGTGAGAATAGGTATCTGAGGCTCTTATGATCTATGAATGTTTCATACTCCATTCCATATAGATAATGCCTTGTCTTTCTAAGAGTGAAAACAATTGCTGTCAATTCCAGGTCATAAATGGGGTTGTTAGCCTTATGTGGATTAACTTTGTGTGAGGCATAAACCACTACTCGTCCTTCTTGCATAAGAACTACCCCAAGTCCTTCACTCGATGCGTCCATATATAGCAATTATTTCTTTCCCACCCAGGAATACCAACTTGGGTGCAGACATTAACCTTTTCTTTAGCTCCCACTAACTCCTTCGCACTTTTTGCCCACTTCAATTGAGTATTCGTGTCAACTTGGTCAGCAAGCTGGCAATCTTAGAAAAATCTTGGATGAATCGCCTGTAATATCCTGCTAAGCTAAGAAAGCTCTTGATTTCAATGGGGCTCTCAGGTTGTTTCCAGTTGGTCACAGCCTCTACTTTTGACGAATCCACTATTTAAACCATCTTGTGAGACTATGTGACCTAAGAGAGAGAGCTAATGAAGCCAAAATTGACAGTTACTGAATTTAGGATAAAATTGATGCTCCTATAATTCCCTAACACTACGTCCAAATGTTTCTCATGATCTTCTTGTGTCTTGGAATAGATCAAAATATCATCTATAAAGATGATCACATTCATCCAATCCTATGCACGAGATCCATGAAGGTTGTTGGGGTATCAGTCCGCCGTAATGACATCGCTGAAACTCAAAATGTCCATACCCAGTGTTGAATACCATTTTAGGGATACCTTTCTCGTTGATTTTGACCTGATAATACCCTTATCTGAAAAAGTCCAACTTAGAGAAATATCAAGCACCACGCAATTGATCAAATAACTCATCAATGGGAGACAATGGATTTTTATTCTTAATAGTTAGATTGTTCAGGCCTTGATAATCTATGCACAATTGTAGAGTATTGTCCTTCTTCTTGACAAGCAACAGTGGATCACCCTAAGGTGAAATACTAGGTCTAATAAAACCTTGCTCCAATAATTGTTGAAATTATTCCTTCAGTTCTTTGAGTTTGGTTAGCAACATCTGGTAGGGAGCTTTAGATATCGGTTTTGCCCCAAGTACACCAATTTCACAATTAGCATACATTATGTCAACCACAATATTTTCAACGATGGACGTACAAACTAAAATATTGTAAGGTATTTCAACAATAGGAATTGACAAGTAGTTCACACAATGTGGAGCAACAAAGGAACGAGTTGATCCATGGTCTACTAATACATTAGCCGGGTGGGAGAAAATTGGGACCGTACCTTTGATCACATTGGTSTTCGCATCGATATCTACTCTTTCCATAACGAACACTCTAGCCTTAAATTGAGGCTTATCTGGTYTGGCCCCTGTAAGTGGTCGAGCTCAAGATGGTTTGGAACTACTTTCCTTCAGCCACGCCCCTGGTAGACTCGGACAGTCCTTAGCATGGTGCCCCGCTTTGCCACAATGAAAACAAAGGTTATTTTTCTAATGGAATTCTCTTTATCTGTGTTCCGATCTCTTATAACTTAAGCTATGATACCGACTGTGACGATCCATCCTTCGCTAGGTTCCATAGGGAAGGAGCGAGCAGCTCCTGTCTCTCAGCAGTTGAATAGTCGAATAGTCAAAACATCTAAAAATCGCGTAATATAATTTATGCAGCTTAAAAACATCGAAGTAAATAATTACAAACTCGAAAAATTTACAGTCTAAGATCATTGTAAAGTACATTTTCCAAATATATATATATATATATAGAACAATTCTAGCAACCCGAGCTTCACAAGATATATTCCTGTGAAACACTCATAAGCTCAGACTTTCTACTAGCACTAGTAATCAGTACCTGTCACTAAAACATAAGAAAAATAGTGATCAAGTTCAGCAAGTCCCTAGGTGTGTGCCGTGTGTAGTTACAAAATATTCAATTGTGTATCATTTATGAAAAAAATCACAATTGTGAAAACACATCAAAATATTTGATGCTCAAAGTCTTTCATAAATCAGAGTAGTAAATAATCAAATCAAGAAGAAGCTCGAAAATTGATCCAAAAATGTATCAAAGGGTTTTTGATTTCAAAACAAATCATATCCCAAAGTAGGATAGAAAATCCCCAATTACCACCTGGCTGATTTGGTGGGGTTGGAATTATCACCCTTAACACCTAAATTGCGTGCATAATTTCCGACCTCATCAAAATAGAAACAGAAACAAATATACCCGCTAGTTGGGTAATATGTAGTCAGTTGTCCTCGGGTTAAACCTCCTAACCAAAGATAATTGTGTCAATAAATGAGCCATGGGTGCATATGATGCAACCGTTTACTTGATATGCTTTTGGTCTGCCATAGATAGTACCACTGACTAAGTCTTATGACTATCTTCAAGGACTGACACTACTTGAATTAAGGGTGTTTTGGTCATATCTCCAGTTCTAGTTATTCAAATTATGCAAACTACTCCAAATTGTTCCTAATATTCATTTTTATCAAAATGTACCTCGTATGAACAATTTCAACCAGTAACTAATTCAAAATGCACAAAAATATTTGAGTGTTCTGTCAGCCGGCTAAACTGGCGTTGGCTAATGATGTTGTCTTAATGTTTTTAATTATATCGCTGGCTTTACAAACCTAATTTAGGTGAAATTGATCTCAAAATACTTCTAAGAAGTAATCTATCAAAGAATATATCATATTCAAAATTCCAATATACGGTTAAACCAGAATCATCCCAAGATAGTAGGTAAAAATACAATCAATGAACACTGTCCAGTATTTTTAGAAAGTTCATAACTTATGATTTACTTACGCTATGACCTTGGTTTTTGGATTGTTTTAAACCTAAGAGATAGTACTATAACATAACATGATTAATCTTAGAATTTCACAAGTTATTCTAGGGCAAAATAGAATCGAAAAGTAGAGCATACGAAATGATTATCACAAATTCCAACAAGAAGATAGTTGTCCATACTTTCATAACTCATGCTTATTATCATCATGCTATTCAAACCAATATAGAGTCTTGTAACCAAAAAACCAGCAGACATGCTTTAATTCCTTAGAAAGCCAACGTTAAACTACTCAAGAATCTTAGCAATTCACAACCATACTCAAACTTCCAAATAGCTAGCATGTAAAACTCATATAACATAGTTGTGAACTTAATCTATTTATCCTAACTAAAGCTGTAAAGTTACTACATATGTTTAGCTATTTAAGACATGAAAGAGCTAACTTTGAAAGGAAGAAAAAGAGTTTGAGATTTCAAGAACTCTTGCAAAATGAAATGGGAAAGAGAGAGGGATAGCCGGCCAAGGGGAATATTTATAGGGTTTAGGAGTTAATTTAGCTTCAAGAAAAAGGAGGAAAAAAGCTTATGAAATAAGGTTATAAAGGTTTCTCCACTAAGAATTAAAATGGCTTCTTTAAGAAGCTTAATTAAACAACAAATTTGGAAGAAAAATGGAGAGCATTTCAGCTAGGGAAGCAAAAACAGGGAAAAGAAAAGATGAAATAAATTGAGATGGTAGTGGTTTCGTCAAAGATTACATGGTCAAAACATGGGCAACTTATGCATGTGGGGAGAATATTCTGCCTTGCATGGATTGACTAATTCTAATTGAGGGCATTCTAGTAATTATACTAGGACTATAAAGATAATAATATAAATGATGGGTACGTTTTCCAAGACATGCTCGGATTTTCTGACCGTGGTAAAATTTCCTACGATTCGATTCTAAAAGAATATGAATAATATGTGCATGCAAAATTAATAAAATAATTTTAAATTATAGGAAATTTCTAATTTTTAAATTCGCACTCAATACTATAAAATCATATATAAATAATTAGAAGTTGAAAATACCTAGGATTTTACACCATCCCTCTTCTCCTTTTGAGAAGATTGGACCTGCAAGTGAATAAAAGAGGAAAATGGTAAGCTAGCTACGATATGCTGCATTCGAACCCGAATATCTCACTAAGATTTTACCCCTTCTTTTGAATGTTAATGAAACAAGATGTTCTTGCAAGAAGACAACAAACACGCAAGGGACAGTCTGTCATGGCTGCCCAATGCATGTCGCCTCTCTACTGTTTATGCAAATTGCATGCAGAGTCCCTCTCTATTGGCTGCCTTGCCTCCCACCCAGTCACATTCTTTATTTTTATTTTTCATCTCTTCCTCTTTTCTCATATCCTTTCCTCCTACCAGCAGGCGAACAATCACTCACTCACAATCTCGGCTAGCAGCAGAGTTTCTCTCCTTTATCATTCTTTTGGCTGCCCTTCTCTCTCAATAGCAGAAGGTTTCTGCAATTCTTTTCTCCTCTTGATGGTTCCTCTGACTTTAGACAAATTACAGGTTCATTTCTATTTCTCCATTTGTTTGTTTCCTCTATTCTAGTTCGTTCATAGAACTACTATAATAGGGCATTCAACTCTTGTTTCTTTTCATTCTTCTTCGTTTCACTTTAAGAAACGAACAACGTTCACCCTTCTATTGTTGCAAATCAGAGTGCAAAGTACAGCTTCCAGCTTTGGGTATGTGCTCCTTTTCTTCTTCTCCTTCGAATTTTCATTTTTCGGCTTGGATACCTGATCCCATTTCACAAGGCGTGCACTTAACTGGTCTGTTGAGGCAAACAGCCTTGGTTCTATGATACACTTGTGAGATAGAATAAATACATCCTGGGAATAATCTTATGGAAATCTGTGGATAGGATAAAGAAATTGAAGGATACATTTGTGAAGAATACAAGCTAGAAAGAGATGGCGGTCTTATGCCAGCCATAGTTTTTTAAATCCTTTGAGATTTATTATACTCTAAATTCTCTGACTATTTGATAGACATGTATGTTCATTGAAATTATCACTTTGAGTACATTTGAAGGGAACTCTTGTATTTCTAGTCCTCAGGGTGAATTTACCTTTATTTAATTATAGTAATTAAGCATAAAAGCTCTGACTTTTGATTATTSTTGTTCAAATACACAGCTTATGTGCTGTCGAAGAGTTTTGATACTCCAATAAGCCCTTTTGGGTTTAAATTAAAATTCTTTCTTGGAAAAACTTCTTTGATACTACTTCCATCTTCTGAAGTATATCATAATAGGGTTACTCTTTTTGTTCTTATTTTGTAAAGTATATCACATTCATCAAGATAACATTAAGTTATTTTTTTTTCTATCTTTCTTTTTTCCTTATTGTAACATATTTTGAAAAACGAAGATAATAAATTAGAACAGTTATGACTAATATTTGTGAACCATTTACAAATCGAGAATGTGTTAAGTATATAAGTGTATGTACATACATTATGTATTATAGTAGAAATGTGGTTGATAGAACTTCTCTAGGCCTCTTGAATAGCACATAATTTTGAGCTACTTTGATACTAAAAGGTGGGATCTACATTTTTCCTAAGAACAGCGGGAGTATTTGCAATTGAAATATGCCAAGGAATGCTTGCAAACCAATTTAAGCATGATATGGTTGCAGAGCACGTTTTTCTTCGCATGAAAAGCCGCTGGAACTTGTAATTTCTTGCATTGGCATGTGGTATGATTTCAATCATGTGATATTAAACACCCGTTTCTTTTTCTTTTTCCCTTTTTCCCAAACTGGGGGAAATTTTGCCTTCTACATTTTAATTTGTCTTTTATATTTCAAATGTCATTGAATAGTTCTTTCTTTGTCTTTATCCCTCACCTATTTATGTGCATTTAATGCCCAACATAGTGGAAATCTGATGATTGAACTCATGTCATTTTTTAATAGTAAGGGTAATTAATAATAAAAAAAGAAACAAGAAAAAGAACAAGGTGAAAAGATGATGGAGGCCCAGCCCATTAAGCCCTATGTTCTCTGCCCCTCCATCGGCCAGATGAAGATGAACATCATTGTGGATTGCCATGTCCGGAGGGAATAGCACCGTCAGTACTTGAGCAAGACCTAAGGTGAAACACTTGGGAGGGAGGCAAACCTCTCCTTCTTCCTCAAGGCCACTGCCGCAGCAGCCACTGCCATGTTTGACAAGTCTGCCGAATGAATCCTCTTTCGGGAACAAGGATCAAGGAAGTTGGTCAGAAGCAGGCGAAAGTTTTTTACCAATGAACACGGAACAAGAAATCAAGTCACTTAATTTGTCAGGAACACAAACAGAAGCATCACTATGATCCATCCTTCTCTGACCAAACACTTGAATTTTTCAACATGGGAAACCAGAAACTATAAATTTGTTTCTTGTAATTAAAAAAAAATTGAAAGTGGCAATTTCTTGCTGATCCAGACAGTCTTTGGGCAAAAACTTCAACTCGAAATATAGCAATCGTGCTGTACTTGATGGTCATAGCCCCAATCTAATTCATCTCAAACATGGAAGCGTATCATYCAYGGTGCAAGTCTGCTTTGAGCTGGTCTATCTTGGAGTATTTGTGATGGCCGAATTATCCGCTTCTGGACTGACAACTGGCTTGCCAAGGGTAGATTACTGGAGCACTTTAACACGACCCCTCCTGTAACACCCCCAATTTAGGAACAGTCCTAACCCGAGAATATTACGTCGTTCCGTTCGAAAATAAAAATTTATCTATTTATAAGCCACCATTCGTTTAAAAGTAAATACAGCAGCGAAGCTTTTACACATTCAAAAAACAACACATCAAAAATCTCTAATTTAAAAAACAATTTTAAAAGTAAATTCATTATATACATAAGTAGAAAACCAGTTCTGGGTATTCAAATTCGCCCACAAAGCACCTTCCTCTCCCCATCAGTCACATATCATCTGCAATAACATGTAAAGAAACAGAATGAGCTTAAAAAGCTCAGTAAGTAATCTCACATGCAGAAATGCGTGAATATGTCCACATGTGACATTTCCAAAAACTTTTCCTTTAATTGTAAAACTTTCCATAAATTTCCTCTTCCAAAATTCTTTACATCATCTCCCTTCAACATTCACTACATTGAAAACTTTCCCATTCTCTCATTCGTTCGTGAGCTCACTAGAGTGTAAAGCCTAGCCACATTAGCTATGCAGTGGGCCATCTTATTTGGAACCCGATTCATTACTACGGGAGAACCCAAGCGGTAAATCATCTTTCTAACTTATTCTTTTAACTTACATCTTTTAACTTTCAACCTACCCTCCAAAAGGGTAGTCGGTCTCCCGTCCCCACGCCCCATTTCCACTCCAACGTTTGGGCCATATTACACGCCTTTCCGAAAACCTTACATTCCCAAAACTTACCCCCTTTCTCAAAACCATTTCAAACCGTCACTTCCTAAACGTGAAACGGCCATGACCAAAGCAGAAACTTCAACAATATGCCATGATAGAACGCAACAGAAACATTAACACCAATAATTAAACATAAAACACAAAAGCATCGGCCATACAAAGTATACTAAATACAAAGTTCCAACTTTTTTTACAAAATTTAACCCCATAATCCACATATCAACAAAAAAACACATACATCAAAAGGGCAATTTCCAAATCCAGCAATATTAATATAATAATGAGAGATACACACGAAACTTTACTTGAACGGGCTATAAGTGAATGAAATCCTCCACGATCCTACGAACCTCGAGAATAACCTAATAGATCACCCAAAAGAAAGACATCAGTCGATATCAACTTATATTAGCGATTAATCCACAATGCTTGTCATACTGTCCCATCTTCGTTTACGACCAAGATTCACTCTAATCCTGCACAACCGTACCCGAAATTCTTTGCCTCGTAATAACACTTTATTAATTGACAATGTACAAAGACAGCGAACACTTCCTAAACCTTACAACATCAAATACGGAATCTACCCGAGCGACGTCATGACCGCACAAATCTCTAACGTGGGCATTGTGCGCCTGAGCGCGGGGCACGAAACGTTGGCAACCGCACGGCCCGGGCTCACTCACCGGGGGCAACCTGTCTGGGCCGCCTGCATTGTTGCACTGCTTGTGCCCGCCCACGCTGGGGCCAAATTTCCGAAGCCGGTCACCATGATTCTACGAATCCGCCGGAACGGCACGGGAGAACAACGACGATGCAACAACAAGAAGTACGTCAATCACGGCCGAACCAGAACGCGAGCTGGCGACTAAACAGCCGGGGGGTGATGTCCCGCACGACAACAGAGGAAAAAAGACACAATGAACCAGCGCATGCCATCGCAAAAAATCACGAGTTGGCCCGTGAGGCAGCAGAAAGAACGGCCTACAAGAAA
>MEJB01000015.1:315181-466320 GCA_001752375.1 Rhazya stricta
GTCCAAGCCAGTTGGCATACAAATTTCACACAAAATCTAACAATTTAATAAAGGAAAATTCGGGGTGTTACACCTCCCCTAGGAGCATATTGCTAATCATGTTAGTATGTATTGAAACTACCTAAAATATAACTATGATTTCAACATATTAAGGAGGTTTTTACCTAGGAATTACCTCTCAGACCTGCAGCTTTCACTTCTACAACCTGGAGGGGAGGAGGACAAACCAATTTAGGACCTTGTAGCTTCGGTAGATTTGCAATCGTTCAACACACCAACTTCTTCAACAGTCTGCTCCAATTGATAACAAAGCCGGGCAGCTTATTTGGAAGAACAAAGCCCCTTTGAGATTTTCTTTTCTCCTTTGGCTAGCACGTTATTCAGGATTCATGACACACATTTGAATTACATATGATTTGTCAATATTTCACTAGAAATACTAAAAAGTAAATTTGAGATTTGCAGTTAGGTTCATGGCTATCTGGGCGTCCCTAGGTATGACCGCAGCAGACAYGAGTAATCGGTTGTCTCTCGACAGTTGATAACATCCCAATTATCAATAAAACTAAAGCGGAAGTATAAACTTAAAATACATATTAAAGTCCTCGGGAATTAGGTATCCCAATAAAATAACAAAGAGCTAAGTCTATTACAAGCTCCAAAATGTAATACAACAATAATGGCTGCAGTAATACAACAGTAACACTACAAAAAATTCATAAGCAGCTTCAACATTCTCAGATTCATCCTCAAGCTCTACAGATCATTACCTGTTGCTAAAAACATGAGAAAATTATAAGCGAAGCTCAGTGAGTTCTGCGTGTGTACACTATGTGAGTTTCATTTCGAGAAAATGATTATAGCAACAACATAAACAAAACAGTTGTTAGAAATATTTCAAGCAACAAGTATCAATAATCATGTTTCAATAAAAGTTGTACTATCAAAACTTGCAATCATGAAACCTGTCAAGGGTGAAGAGGATTGCTATGATAAAGCTCGTCAGTTTTCAATAATAATAACCCAATTTACAAACCTTTATCCTAGAGTTGAACTCATAAGGAGTCAATAATACTATCTTTTTCCCTCCAGATATGCATACGATTTTCAAATTATCACCTCGGAATCAAGCAAGAGTACTAGGCAATTCGGTAACATGGAGTCGGTCGCTCCCTCCTAACCAAGGGCATGAGCACCCACAGTTAGTCATTGGTACCAGTGGTGCGATCGTCCATCCAATATGTTCTCGGCCCCCCACCAGTATTATCCACAGACTTTTGGTCAAGTTTTGGCAAACCTTGATACTGACGTCCGGGTGACTCAAGAGATCCTCATGCTGGGAACTAACCAAACACAGTATTTTGCCTGCGGGACTAGTATTCAGGGTTTCCAGTAGAGTAGTCTATCCATAATCAATTCTCGATCAACCAATATTAAGCTCAGTACATTTCCATGAATATCAATTTCAACGTTAAAAATTCCTCGTGGGGTCTAAACTTTGAAATACTTTGTTACCCATGCTGACTTGCAAATCTCATGATTGGTTGCCAGCATAGTTATTTCGCTAGCTTTGTGTCACTTTTGGATGTTCTTAGATCAGATTTACCTTGTTCAAAGTCTTTTCCATGGCTGGTAACTGGTTATCCTTCTGTATTTTCCTTTCTCTTATCTCTGCCCAATAGATTGGTGACCGACATTTCCATCTGTTGTATAATGCCTCGTATGGTGCCATTCCAATGTATGATTGATAGCTGTTGTTATTGGCAAATTTTGCATAGGCCAAATTATCCACCCATCTATTCCTAAGATCTAAGGCACACRACCTGAACATGTCTTCTAGAATCTGAATAGTCCTTTCTTATTATCCACCCGTCTGAGGATGGGTTGCACTGCCAAATTAGTGAAGTCCCCGAAGCTTCTTGAAACTTAAGCCAAAACGTGAAGTAAACATTGGGCCTCTATCAGACACTATATTTATGGGTACTCAATTGAGTCACATAATTTCTTGAATATAGACCTATTCTAGCTTTTCTAATGAATATCTCTTATTTATCGGGATGAATGTGTAGATTTGGTTAGCCGATCTACACTACTCATGTAGTGTCTCCATAACCCTAAGTCATAGGAAGCTCCAGGTGCAACATCTATCGTCATACATTCCCATTTCCACTCAGATATTGGAAAAGTTTGTAATAATCCCCCAACACTCTGATGTTCAACCTTTACCTTCTGGCAGGTCATACAAGTGGTTACATGCTAAGCTATCTCTTTCTCCATATTACTCTAACAGAACCGTTGCTTGAGGTCGCGAAACATTTTATTACTTCGTTGGTGGATTGTGTACCAMCTCTCATGGCATTCAACTAAGATTCACTTCTTTATATTAGGATTGTTCGAAATGCACATCCTATTTCGGAAACAAATTATTCATTTGAAAATAACCCAGACATCAGGTAACTTTCCTATTTCTATCTTCTTCTTCACTGCTTAGGTTTGCAATCACATTCTTGATGTTAGCCAACCTTATTTTTCAATTGCTGAAGTAATTCCTTCTTCCAATGGTTCAATCTCTTGAACTTGAAGTCTTGCAATTCTCGCCTTCCTACTTAGAAGCATTAGCCACCACGTTTGCCCTTTTTGGGTCATGATTAATTAGACACTGATATTTTTCCAAAATTCCATCCAAACTTATCCGTCTCATAAAGATCTTATATTCGACTCTGTACAAGTAATATCTCTATTTCTTCAGAGCAAAAACAATGGCTACTAACTCCAAATCATTAGTGTGGTAGTTTGCCTTGTGAGGCTTGAGTTTTCGTGACACATATCTGACTACCTAACCATCTTGTATAAACACAATGCCCAATCTTTCGGTCGATGCATCAGTATATAGAGCATAGACCTTTCATGGTTCGAGTAGCATTGGGACTGTTGTTGTGGTTGATCTTTCCTTAAGTTCTTGATAACTCTTCTCACACTTTTCATTGAATTTGAATGACAACTTTTCTGTGTAAGTCGAGTCAAAAGGTGTAACACCCCCTGTTTAGAAACTGTCCTAAGTTGAGAATATTACATCACTATACTCGTAAATAATCAACTATCCATTTAAAACTCGACAATACCCACAAGAGTTAAAAAATGTGTTTTAACAAATCCTCACTATCCCAACATTTATTCAAAATAAAAATTGTGGAAACCTCAAGAATTTAAACCATTGAAAAAAAAAATACTTAATAGTAAGCGGAAGCTATTCAAGTGGACAATTATCTTACTACATAAAATTGATTTAAAACACGTTCTAGGGTATCATAGCTGGTCCACAAGCAAGCTCCTCGCCCAATCTGGTTACACATCATCTAAAATGAAAAATAAGAGAAAAGGAATGAGTTAAAAAGCCCAATAAGTAAACCTCATGCATGAATGTATAAACATGCCCTACATGTCATGAAGTTATAAAATTTCACCTTTTAAATGAAAACTTTCCAAAACATTCCCTTTTCGAAATCTCTTTACAAAACCTTTCCTTCGAAATATATACCTTGTAAAAACATTCCATTCCATTTCATTCATGAGCTCATTGAGTACAATGCCTAGCCATTAGGCTCTGCAGTGGGCCATTCTTATTTGGAGCCCGATTTCATTTCTACTAGTAGTACCGCAGAGTGGTTGACATTCTTTCATCTCTTCACCTCCCCGAGGTGAATCATTACGTACCCTCTCCGAGGGTAGGGCCGGGTGTGCTAGTCCCTCACGCCCCATTTCCCACTCACATTCTTCATGGCTAGGTTTACCCTCCTTTCCGAAAACTTTAACATTTTCAAAACTTTAACATTTTCCTTTAAATTTCCATTTCATAAACCATTCACTTTTAAATGTGTGAATGGCTCATGTCAGAAGTGGTGTAGCATCCCTAACTACATGCCCATGATATGAAATRCATACAACCGTATATAACATATCATTCGACAAACAGTAAAACATATGAAACAGTATATAACATATTATTCGACATAAAAGTAATACAGGATATGAACACATGTAACATTCCACACAATTTGCACACCTCAATATACAATCCCATACACAACATATTAGGCCAACTAAAAGAGTTCAATTACATTCATTCATAACATTAATGAGATGTGAGAGTTTACTTACCCGAAATCCTTTACGTTAATGGGTTCTTACTTAAATTATGAAGTGAACTCCTTCAACCGTTCTCAACGTAAGGCCTCGAAATGACCTAGCTGTGATTACAGAAAAAATTCTATTTAGTTCKACCGTCCTAACTTAGATGTTATGCATTTAATCCAAGAATATCCTTTATAAATTTATAAATCCATATTTAGTTCTCATATCAGCAAGTATCACATTTTTAAGGGTACAATTCAACTCCTTAGCTCATGTATAAACCTAATATATGTTCTCCCACCAATTCACTTCAAGGCAAAATTATGTACAAGTCATAAATTCCAATATTAAGTGTTAACATTTCACTTTTAAGTTCACGATATCCAAGTGTTGCGGGAGGAATATTGGATTCCCGGGCGTGCACCCAAGCGGCGAGCACAGTAGTGTCTGGGCGTCTAGGTGCGTGGCACTAGCACTGGGCTCTAGAGCGCTTGCTGGGCCCCTGGTGCTTGGCATTGGCGTTGGGCACTGCCAGGTGCTGCTTCTTGACGCACGACCAGAGCACCTGCCGGCCCTGAGCACTGCTGGGCGTTGTACCGGTTGTTGCAYCGTGTCCACGTAGCAACAAAACTCTGGTCCACAGTGAGTAACGATCTCAGCCGCAACCGGTGGATTCGCAGCGGCAATTCCGACTACGCGAGTAGCAAGGACAGAGAGCAAAGTGACGGCCAGTGGCAAGAGATTCTAGCTTCAGTCGAAGAGAAAAACGGTTGAGTAGAGAAGGAGAAGAAGATGACGACGGTAGATCTGGCGAGTGTCTGAGTCACACAGATCCGGTTGCGTAGAGAAGAAGAAGAAGAAGATGGCTTACCAGATCTGGAGGTGYGGACAATGCACCTTTGGCGGATGGTTTGATTGGCGATGGCGCGAACTACAGATCGCAGATCTGAGCCCGAGAGTGAGAGAGGGAAGCCGGAGAAGAGACTTGGAGCAGTCTGCTTGACTCAATAGGATCGGACGGTCTCCTGGCATGCGCCTTGCAGTGACTTGAGTAAGTGGTCAGCCTCGGCGACGCGTGCTGCGAGTGGCGTCCTTCGAGCACCAGCGTGGTCTAGTGTAGTGAGTGGCCTGTCGATCACAAATGGCGACAAGCAGCTTCCACTTCAAGCGTTGGCAGTGGAAGAAGGGAAGAGAGAAGAAGGAGCAAGGAAAAGCCATGATGAGCGGCGTCAGGTCAACCAGAGGGAGAAGCGGCACGGGGGTAGGCAGTGGCTTAGGGTTACGCAAGGAAGAAGATGGGTTTTCCTTTTTTTCTTTTCTTTTCTTTCTTTTTATTTTCTTATATATTTTATTTTATTTTCTTTTTTAAATTATATTTTRGGCCGTAATCCAAACCCTTTGGGCCTTCCCATTTATACTTAACCCAAAATCCTTAAATTAAATATAATGGCTTCCTTTCGATAAAAAGCCTAACTTCCGACTAAGAAATAAATAGGTCCATGAATTGAGCCTTTAACCAATGACTTTTATTCAACATAGACAATATTTCCACACTTATTAAAGGTCGATTTAAAATATAAACCACATATAAAATTTCCAATCCTAGTTGGTACAAAATTTCACACAATCAAACAAAATTAATAAAGGAAAAATTTCAGGTATTACAAAAGGCCTGCAATTTTGGAGAAATCCTTGATAAAACATCGATAATAGCTTTCAAACCTAGAAAACTCCTGATTTTAGTTAGGTTCTCTGGCTTTTTCCAATTGGTCACTGTCTCTACCTTAGAGGGATCCATGGTGATGCCTTCCCTGGAAATAATGTGCCCCAGGAATGACATCTTATCCAGCTAAAACTGGCACTTGTCAATCTTAGCGTACAATTGGTACTCTCTAAGTAGTTGTAATACTCGTCTTAAGTGCTCCCCATGTTCCTCAGGGGTTTTAGAATAAATCAGAATATCATCACTAAAGATCACTACAGATTGGTTCAAATATAGGAAAAAAAATTCGATGCGGAAGGTCCATAAAAGTGGTTGGCACGTTGGTCAACCTAAAAGGTATTACTACAAACTCGTAATAGCCATATTTGGTATTAAAAGTGGTTGTGGAGATATCATTTTCTCGAATCCTAAGTTGATAGTATCSTTATCTTAGATCCAACTTCTAGAAACAAGCTTATCAAAACAAATCATCAATCAGAGGTAGAGGGTATTTATTCTTGACAGTGACACTATTCAAGCCATTGCAKTCAATACACAAGTGCAATGTTCCATCCTTTTTCTTATCGAATAATACTAGGGCTCCCCAGGGGGAAGTGGTTGGTCCGATAAATAATTGTTCTAGAAGAACCTACAATTGCTCGTTTAGTTCCTGTAGTTTTGCTAGGGACATGCGATAAGGAGTTTGAAATATAGGTTCGGCTCCTGGAACTAGCTCAATTATAAACTCTACAAGTGCACAAAATAAACATGAGATTGATGCTAGCTCCTAAAGTGCACAATGCCCTGCAATAATGTGATTCTCCAATCGAACATAGAATGGTAAAACTGCTTAGATCTTTCAGCTTTGGTGGCAACTTGTTTTGTAATATCGAAGGGCACTCTTTTGTTAGAGTGACTATTTGAAATTCACACAGTCTCCTTCTCTTGGATAGGATATCCTTCATGAACTTGAAATATTTTGGTAGTTACTCCAAAGCTTCAAGAAGAGGCATGTTAATATGTAACTGCTTTAGGATATCTAAAACTTTACTGAATGCTAGTGTTGTTTCTTTTGGAGTCTTGGAAGTGAAAGTGGGGGTGGTCTTTCTTCCTTTGGTCTGGATTGCTATGGAGTTGCTACAACATTTTACTTCGATACTTATTCCTTATTCTTCCTTTTTTGTTCTACCTCACCTTCCTCTTGATGGAGTTATTTTAGTTTACTCCTTGGCCTTGAGCCCTAGTCCTTTCAACTASTTCCCACTTCTTAAGAATAGCCTTGGATTGCTCATTTCCATCTCTTCTTGGATTCTTGGTATCATTGGGTAGTGCCCCTGGTGGTCTAGAGCTTAAAGCTGAACAAGTTCTCCAACTTGTGTTCTAGATTTCTCAAAAATACTRCTTGATTCTACATGATGGTTTCCATGGAATTGTTCTTTGCCATAACTTCCTTCAATATGTTTTGTGTGGTGTTTGGTTGTTCATTAGGTTGTGGTCTTTGTTGTTGCTCTTGTTGGAACCCTGGTGGAATTGTTGGTCTATTCTACTGCAGTGTTGAAGAGGCTCCTTCTTGAATGCTCCATGAGAAATTGGGATGCCGCCTCCATCCTAGGTTGTATGTGTTAAAGCATGGGTTGTTTTTCTTACCAAAGTTCCCTATGTAGCAAAAAAGTTTTGAATTGGAAAGGAATTTGTCAAAAACATGACCTTCCGCACTGTATATGCATGTTACCCCCACTTTGCTATAGCATAGGTGCCTGTATGTTTTTAATCATGTTATTTAATGAAGCTACCTCTATGATTAATGCTTTCACAGCATCAACTTCATGCATTCTAGCCACTTTTCTAGCTGTGTTGGCTCTGTTAGATGGCCATTGATAGTCATTATTGGCTATCCTGTACAAGATTTTATATTCTTCATCATACATTTTGGTTAACAAGGCTCCATTTGCTGAAGCATCGAGCATGATCCTTGTTTGAGCATTCAATCTATTTTAAAATATTTTCATTTGAACCCAATCTTGAATGCGATGATGAGGATATTATATGAACAATTCATTAAATTGCTCTCATGCTTCATACAATGATTCATCTCCAACCTGTTGAAAAGATGCTATGTAATTGTTAATTTGGCTAAATAGGAGGAAAGTATTTCATCAAGATTTTTTTAACAAGATCATTCCAAGAAATAACTAAATTGGAATGTAATAAATTCAACCAGTCTTGTGGATGGTCCCTCAAAGAAAATGGAAATAATTTCATGCATAATGCCTCTTGAGGAATTCCTTGTAATTGATTGAATCACGTACCTTCATGAAGAGTCTTAAATGTAAATGGGGATCCTCTACTTCCATCCTATTAAATTGGCATACTATTTGTAACATCTGGAGCATTATAGGCTTGAGCTTGAATTAAGCTACTTGAATTTTTGGTCTGACAATACCAAGGTGCAAATGATGTAGCACAGGTATAGCATAATCTATGATAGCTCTATTTCTTCCATGTGGTAATGCTACCTCATCATGATTTGAATTTCCAAGTTGTTTCGACCATTGTTTTGTTTTTAGCAAGAATTATGTGCTCTTTTCCTTGTCTTTTTCGGGACCTTTCAGTCTCAAGATCAAGTGGCACAACTTTAGATTGTTTCTTCGTCTTGTGTCACATGCAGCTAGATGCACTCTTCTAAAGCAAAATAAAAGGTTAAAATGTCAAATAATAAATAATATATCAGATAATATGAGTGCTTTTCATACTACACTATTACAAAAATGATCCCCAGCAACAACAACAAAAATTTATTTGGTAAATTCTATGATGCAAAGTTCACTAGGCTCATTTAAGCATACACAGTCAAACAAGTAGTATACCGATGAGTGGATGTTGATCCCACGAGGATTGAATGCTCTAGCAATAAATTGAAAGATCAAAGAATGATGTTTGATAAATTSGAATTGGTAACTTAAGAAAAATAATATAAAACTAAGTAAGATAATTAGATATTAGAGAGTTGTCGACAAGCAATTAAGAGACTAATCACTGGAATATGAAATTTAGTTAGGGACTTATGGATGCTTTAACTATGATGATTAGGGGATATGTTCGTGCATGCTATAATATTGTCGGCAGCACATTGCGATGAGTACATAGGCACACAACTGTACCTATGCTAAAGGATTGATAAAAGGAATGCTACAGTAAGGAGTTATATTCGCTAAATGGATGAAGCCCTCAATGTTTCCTCTTTTTGGCCCTACCGACTACGCTGATATTAGCCCCACATTACCTCGGGTAACTAAGCCTGTGATCCCATAATAAGGCTTCTCTTTCACAACAAACCTCGAGACCTTCTCTACCTTGCTATTTGATGCTCAAGTGTTATGTTATTCCCAATATGGTGTTAGGCTTAGTAGGATCTACTTTGTTCGGACCTAATTGCAGTCCCTTGAAAGGAAGTTGCGCTCAAACCAGCAACCCAAAGGACATACAATTGCAGTTTGGTCACAACCTTGGGCTACAGAAATGCTTCAACATTGCTCACTAGTGAAGACATTACTCGGTCTTTTCCATGTTCTCCCCTAACTAACTCAAGTAATGGTGTTAGCCTTAGTACAACTACCAAAGCTCTAGGTCGAAGGTGTATTTCTCTTGATACTCTCACCAAGAACCTTATTTATGAACAAGTAATCTCGTAATGCATTAGCAATTGTAGCTTGATGCTACAAAAATTATGCAAACCTCTCACTCTGCTAAAGTTTTAGTTAACATCCCATCATATGTTCTCAACTCTAGCTTAGAGGAACGGTTTCCCATAAGGAATTAAATCAATTGGATAAACTGAAAATTAGCTTAAGCATGCAAGAACTGAATTTAGCACATCATCATACTCAAATTCAGAAAAACCCTAACTAAGATAAAATAGCTCATGCTTAAAAAATTAAAACGCAAGGTTGCAAGAAACATTCTGCTATATATATGCCAAGATAAGTTTGATACAAATAGAATATAAGAGCATGTAATTAAAATAGAAGATTCCTGTGAGTGGATGTGCACTTCTACAATTTTTGATGTTGCAGCAACCACTCACAGTCTAGTCTAGATTATCTCGTTAGCTTTTTCTCTACTTAATTAGCTATTGTCACTTGCTGATAGTTTTTTTCTAATATCTTCTCCGATGGTGGCTACACTTCTTTAGCAAGTTTTCCAGCTCCAACAAAGGATTTGCCTGATGAAATTGGTGAGGAGCTTTCTAATTTGGCAATGAACCCCAAAATCCTACCTTGCTTATTCTTCAATCCAATTCCTATTTATATTTGTGTATTTTGCAAGTTGATGGMCAATGAAATGAAGTGGATTTCTCGATCCAATGTGAGCTCTATATGTGGCATTCATGTGGTAGCTTCTTAACCAGTGAGGAGTTTTAAATGGTTGCCCAACCATTATGGAACAAAAGGTCCAATGATGGCTTGTTATGTGGCAACACTTGCAACCTTATGCAAGTTTGACATTATCTTATTAATATCTTTAGTTGCTTTTTTGCATCCCAAGTCTTTTGTAGCTATTTATGTCAAATTCTCAAATCATCGCCATGAACAGTAGAATCATAGCCTCCACTTAGGAACTTGCTTACCATACTTCTTGCTCTTGCTTGTTGATACTGCAACATTACTCTAAGCTTCTATGATGCATCATACCTTTTTCTCCTTTTTATTTAATGCAACTTTTCTACACAACTTTAAATAGGATTTAGATGATAACTGTAACAACATTATAAAAACTAGATTACCTTGCTATCATAAGAATTATATGCTTTTTATACTAACTTATCCTAATTACAATTATGAAATAAATAAATGAGTGGGATATTATGCTAGAAATGAGACTTTAAAGTGGTATAAAATATGCGCTCATCATCGACTAAAGTGTTAATTGGCCTATAATTAATTGATTCAAAATATCATGAAAATTATGTTTCTTAACTCATCTTTGGGTAAAGTAGGTTGGGCTGATAGAACCTATTTACATATATATGTTGTGGGTTAGTTGTCTTAATGCGACACCAAATAGAATAAGTTGGGAAACAAGTCAATGTTAGGTTTAACTCGACCCACTACCCATAGATACCCCTTTATCTCACCCAAAATCAATCTTGTGACACCCCGGATTTTACTTTTATGAATTTTTGTTTGATCTCGTGAAATTGTGTGCAACTAGGGTTGGACATTTTATATGTGATTAATATTTTTAAATCGTACGTTTAATAGGTGCAAAAATATTGTCCGTGTCGAATAAGAGTTATCATTTGATTAAAGGCTCGACTCGTGGGCCTATTTGTTTGTTAGTCAGAAGTTGGGCTTTTTATCGAAAGGAAATCCATTATATTAAATTTATGGATTTTGGGTTAGATTTGGATGGGAAGGCCCGAAGGGTTCGGGTTATGGCCCAAAATATAAATAAAAAAAGAGAAAAGAAAATATATAAGAAAATAAAAAGAAAGAAAAAGAAAAGAAAAGAAAAGAAAAAAGAAAAAAAATCCTAAAGAAACTCTCATCTTCTTCCTCTCGCCGCCGCCTCCCAAACCCAACCCGTCGCCTCTTCTTCTTCTCTTCTCGCCGCCATAACTGCCGACGCTTGTAGTGGCCGCTGCTCGCCGCACCAGATTTCGGAGCCGCTCGCGACACGAATGGATGTGACTCGGCCAGACCGTGATCACCGCTGCTCGCTGAGCAACCGCGGTGGAMTTTCCTGCTGTCAGATCCGTTCGTCGCCTCTGCTCGCGTTCCACACTGTTCCTCATGCCAAATAGCCACCTCTGCTAACGCTGACCAGCTCGTTCCATGCCGCTTGATGCCAATCTCATCTCCACCTTATGGTTTTTCCTGCCCAGATCCGTTGGTCGTCGTTTGGGCTCTCTACCCTTGCTGCTTCTGTTGCCGRTAGTTCATCGCTGGTTTCAGTCACCGGAAGTTGACCAGAAATAGATTGGCCGATCGACTGAAATGTTGGCCAAGAATAGGGCCTGGCGCCCAGCAAGCACAGGCGCCCAGCACGGGTGCCCAAGCGCCTGACGCCCAGGCGCACCGACGTCCAGATGCCCAGGCACTGTTCAGGTGCTGCTGGAGCGCACGCACGAGGACCTATTGCCATTCCCGAAACATTTGCATATCGTGAACTTAAAGGTGAAAACGTTAACACATGATATTGAAATTTTATGACTTACACATAATTATGCCCAAAAGTCAATTGATGAGAGAACATGGTTAGATTTATACTCAAGCTGAGGAATTTAAATTGTATCATTAAAAAGACATGATAATTGGTAATGTGAGAATTAAGAATGTATTAATAATTAATAAAGGACATTCTTGAATTAAACACATAATACCTAAGTTGGGATGAGACCTTCTTTTTATAATCAACTAGATCATTTTGAAGGCTTACGATAAGATCGCTTGAAGGAGTTCATTTCACAACATAAGTAAGTACTCGTTAATGTAAAGGCCTTCAGGTAAGTAATCCTCACATCTCATTTATGTTATGAATGAATGTAATTGAACTGTTTTGGTTGCTCGAATATGTTATGTATGGGATTGTATGATRRTGTCTATATAATTGTGTAGAATGTTAATGTGTTCATATCCTGTATTGTCAAACGTAATGTTATCATGTTTCTTATCTTGTACTATGTGTTGAATGTTATATTATGTTATATAAGGTTGTAGGCATTTTATTTCATGAGCATGTAGTTAGAATTCTACATCACATTTGGCATGAGCCATTCACAYACTTAGAAGGTGAATGGTTTAAGAAATGGAATTTTAAAGGAAAATGTAAAGTTTTGAAAATGCTAAAGTTTTTGGAAAGGAGTGCAAACTTAGCCACAAAAGATGTGAGTGGGAAATGAGGCGTGGGGGACTGGCGCACCCGACCCTACCCTCTTGGAAGGTAGGTAAGAATGGAATGGTCACCTCCTTAGAGGTGAAAGTATGGAAAGAAAACAATTTTTTTGAATGTTAACCGCTTTGCGATTCTACCGGTAGAAAGTTCTAAATAACTATGGCCCATTGCAGAGCTTAGTAGCTAGGCGTTACACTCTAGTGAGCTCATGAACGAAAGGAAATGAAATGTTTTACTGTAAGTGAATTTTGAAGAAAATGTTTTGTAACGAGATTTTGAGAAAGGAATGTTTGGAAAGTAGTTTTTATTTAAAGGCGAAATTTTATAATTTCATGACATGCAGGACAGGTTGATGCATTCAYGTATTGAGATTACTTACTGGGCTTTTTAGCCATTTCTTGTGCTTATGTTTCATTTCAGATGATATGTAACCAGATGGGGTGAGGAGGTTGCTTATGGGCGAGCTATGATACCAGGGAACTTRTTTCAAACTTATTTTATGTAATAAGATTAATATTTCTGAATATTTTAAATTCTTAAGGCTTCCGCTATACTTTTGTTTTGGATAAATGTTGAGTTTTAAATGATAGTTGATTATTGCCAGTGGAATGATGTAACAGTCTGAAATGTGTTAAATTCCTAAGGCTTCTGCTGTACTTCTCTTTTGAATAAATGTTGGGATAGTGAGCATTTGTTAAAATGTATTTTTAACTCCTTTGGATATTGTTGAGTTKTAAATAAATAGTTGATTATTTTCGAGTGGAATGAGTAACGGTCCCGGCTTAGGACGGTTCCTAATCCGGGGGTGTTACAAGTCTTACGTTAAAGTAACTCACACTAAACCTATACCCCATTTTTACGAAATTGAGGAAGACGAACTAGGAAGGGGAATTTGCTTCCTAGAAATTGTTGGAAACATATTCTGTGTGGCTGAAGGTAACCCTTACAATTGTTTAATGTTATTTAATGCGCTCCTTTATGTATATCAATAACTTCTAGGTTAAGACCTTCTTTCCTGTGGGGATTTGTTAATTTTTGTCAGAGGGAAGATGTTCTTCCAAGTATGATAGATACATATACATGTATGTTGAATGATATGGAGTGGAAGGAATATAGGGTAATCAAAGAGAGGCTTAGATTCAATGAGTTACTATTGAAATTGCCCTATGTGTTCATGTTTTGGGGTCTTACGCTTGCACAGCCGCAAGCACGGATGGAAGAGATAGTCTGTGTCTCCTCCTGTGTCATATAGGGTGCTCTCTCGACATGCACGAATGGATGCACTGAGGGAACATACTGTTGGTGCTAAGGACTGAAACTACCATTTGTGGCCACCAAGTTCTGAGAAAATATTATTTCTTTTGGGGACTTGCAGGGTTAGAATATTTCCTAAAAGGTACCTAAGAAGGTATCTTAGTTTTTTACAATCTAGAAGACCCTTTTAAGTGTAATTTTCCTTATTTTAAATTAGGAAGTTGATACTTTAACGTCGAGCACAACTACAATCATTAACCATAAACCAAGCATAAACCTTTTAGTGTTTTAGGTAAATAAACTCCATTCTCATCAGTTGTGGTGTGTGCATATTCTAAGCTTAATGTATATGAGTGTTGATTTGATTTCTCTTATATGAAATTCTACATGTTTACACTTTGGAAAGGTATGTGCATTTTTCTATGTTATGGTACACAATCTTGAACATCAATTGTATTATGCACGACAAGTCACATGTTCATAAAATTGTTAAAACAAATGTTTTCAAGAAACAAATGTGTAAATGAGTTCTGTAAAACATGTATCYCCGTTTTCAAGAAATAAAAAAGGTGTACAGCTAAGCCATCAAAAGATGTGAGCGGGAAATGGGGCGTGGAGAACTAGTGCACCCAACCTAGCCTTCTCTGAGAGTGAAATGTAATGGTAATGCTGACCTCTTCAAGAGGGGAAGGGAAAGTGAATATAAAGTAAACTACCAAGCAAAATTACTAGTAGGAATGTGACCTGGTTCTAAATAATAATTGTCCACTGCAGAGCTTAATGGCTTCGTGATACACCAAGTGAGCTCGTGCCAGTTAAGAAAAAATAAATTTTTAAAATGTTTAAAGGACAAAGGGGGATACAGTTTTCGAAAGGTTTTACGACTAATGCATTTCATCACATTCATGCATGGAGTTTGCTTACTAAGCTTTAGCTCATCCGTTTCCCTTAACTCTATGTTTCAGATAATGAATGCCAAGCGATTTGAGGAGACTGCTTGGGTATAGGCTCAGAGCCAGATAGTTCTTTTTTTTAAGAGTTTTCTTTTATCACATCTTACAAGTTCAAGGCACTTTCATTTAAAATAGCTTTGTGAAATTCCTAAGAGCGGGTGAATTAGGTATAAAGGAGATTTCTAACCTCAATCGATTTAGCTAAGAATTTGAATCCCAAAAACAATGAGTGATATAAGAAATGGAATAACAGGAATTACTCAAACTCCAAGTAAGAAAATTAATCAATATAATTCAATAAGATCAATTTCCAACTATGCTATAAAATATGCCATCAATATTCAAATATCTCAAATGGTACTCTAAGAACAACAAACAATATATATCTCAACGAAAAGATGAACAATTAAAGGTAATTAAAGGTAAAGAGATAAGAGAAGAAAGACACAAGGATTTATAGTGGTTTGACTCTCCAAAGTACACATCCACTACCTAGGATCTCCCCTAGGATTTCAAACTTTGATTAATTTGTGTAATCACATGAAGTTTGTCCTAGGGTTTTACATAAGTAGCCTCTCAATAACACAAAAATGAGTAAGTAAGCAAGAACACACCTTATGTAGGATGAGTTTTATAATAGAAGCTCACCATGAATTCCTTGAAGGATGGGTATACAATTTCAATGTCTAATCAAACATTTGAGAGAATTTCAATAAAGAAGATAAAGCTCAAATGTTGTGTCTTGTAAAGATGTAAAGATATAGCTAAATAAATGATGTTTTTGATATTCATAGCTGAAATATATTGTTCCTATGTTTATAACTTAGATTCTTAACATTTTGGGGGACTACAAACCAGGTTATATTGTGAGAAAATAAGGATTTACTCAATAGTTGTTGAACTAGCTGTTAGACACTAATTTTCTAAATCCTTGATTGCACAGAAGCACCTATGCATCCTTGGTACTGTCCATGATAGTGTCCTCAAGATTTCTAAACCTTCTAGACACTCAAGGACGAAATGCACGGATGGTACATACTCTTCATGGCTAAGGACTAAGGTTAGGGATAGCTCAATCATCCGTGTGCGTCCTTGCTGAGAATACATGTAAAAGTCAATCTTTTCAAGGCAATTGTGCAATGTATATAAGGCTAGTGTTTTTCAAAACTTTTTTTGTGATGTAAACTGACTCGTGTGAAGTTATATGAAAACATTTATGAGCTTTATGAACTCTCAAAGTGATTAGTCATAGAATGATAATTCTATACCTCACTTAACTAAACATGACTAATCAATGGCCTTCAGTTCTTCAATTCTCCTTAGAAGCTTCAACATACGACTTGAGATCTTCAACTTCTCCTTATGAGTTGTATTGCATTTATGTCCCTATCAATAGATGTAAGATTGATGCTTTGAACTTCTTAACTATATGAAAAACTCACATGTACATTAGTAATACTCAATTTTTTAAATTATGGATTGATTGTGAATAGTCACTCAACCCTATCGATCTTCCTGTTCCTTATGATTACAAAACATTGATGCTAAAGAGAGATAATGAAAATAAGAGTATAAGCACAAATATATGAAAGTATAAATAAATATACTCTAATAAGGATAAAAGGAAACAATAGATTAAGGAGYAATTAGTATAACATAAAACTCCCCCTTTCTAGATATTGCAATATATCTTTTGTTCTTTCTTCTGCACATGTTTTTCTGCCCCCTTTTTTAAGCATGAACAAAGAAACTAAGGGAAAGCTAGAAGTAGCTCCCCCTTAAGATATGCTATAAGTATCACAAAAAATATTGGCATAAGGGCCCTCAACCCTCTTTAACAATTGTATGTGCATATAATAGAGCGCTTGTGCATATGCAAGTGTGTATAATTATGCACCCTATGCATATGTCAAACAAGCACCACGAGAAAAGGATAATAACCATAAGCTTAGAAATTAGTTAACAATCGTCACCTAAAGTAAGTGATCATCCAAAGTAAATAAYATAATCTAAAGTAAATGATCATCATCCAATGTAGTCCAAAATGAACAAACATAATTCCAAAAAAAAAACGCAACATGGGAAGAAATATCCAAATACAAGCAACAAAATCCCTAAACCATTAACTTCCTATCGGTGCTACTCATCATCTTCATCTTCCTTTCCATCTATAGGTGCACGGCTTGAGGACGCTTAGTTCATATATGTCGAGAGTTGTGCTCGTAGCTCAGAAAGTAGGATACCAAATGCAAGTCCATCTAAATGCTTAGTCATAGAGTGGTAATGGCTATCCATAGTCGCTCTCAACTTAGAATGGCTCTGATGAAGTAAATTGAGAGAAGTCCCAATCTATCTTAGTGCATTACCGTCATTTGCATATTTGCTTCTCATATTATTCCTAGAGCAGTATCAACTTCTTGTTTYTCTTCTTGTTGCTCTTCTTCCTTTTGCATTGCTTGTCTATCTTTACTTGTGTCTTTTTCTTCAACTTGAGCTTCCATTATTCCCATTTTTCTATGGTTTGATCTTGCAATGGCATCAAAGGAAGGTGTGGATGGTAATGTGTCAAGAGGCTTGTCAAAGTGATGAAAGATTAGAGAAAGCACACTCTCGTAGAGTAAATTCCTATAGCCTCTATCCTTAGCTTGTTTCATCTCCCAACATATGATGTCTCCCAAGTTGATTTGCCTATCAATAGCAAGGTTATAAGCTAGGAAGATGCCACCATATGCCAATTGAGTACTATGGCCTTTGGACGTAAGTATGCAATTCTTGATCAAGGAGTAAAAAACTCTGTGTTGGATAGGAAATTGGCTAGGCAAAGCATCATGGGAACTTCAAATAGGTCTATCTCCAAGAAAAATATCACAAAAATGCCTCAAATCAAAGCCGTCTTCAATCCAAGCATTGAATTTTGATTTAAATGTAACTCCCCTATTTGCACATAAGAATGGAATTGATCATGTTTGGTGTGATCTCAATTTCTCTACCATTTGTCCTTCTGTCCAATCTCTTATCGATCACCTGAAATCGAGCATCTGCATATTGACAAAAAAATGTCGGATAAATAGGAGTTTGCAATGTAAGAAAGTTTTCCYAGTGTTGATTCCTAAAACATTCTATAACCCATTCAAAGCCTCTAAAATCATTGATAACAACATTTTTACCATGAGCTAGAATTTTGGATTTACCAAACAAAGAGTTGTAGTGATATCGTGCATCTTGATGGATGAACAACCCATCATCCTCCTCTTGCCTTGCATTGTTGCTTCTTTCCCTTGAAGTAGTACATGTTCCCCTTGTAGAGTCATTCCTTCCTCTTGTACTGTTGCCACCTCCTCTTGCTTGTGCCATTGTATGATGATGGATAGGATTTGATAAGTGTCGAGAGGATTTAGATGAAGTAAAGTAATGAAAGTTGGAGTTGAAAAAAGAGATTTTCGAGTTTTTTGAGAGTTTTTGAAGAGGTGGAAGAATGGAATGTGAAAGGTTGTGGATGAAATGAGTGTTTTAAAGAGCATCCATGCCTTACATTGCAACTCACATGTGGTAACTTTTGTCTGTGGGTTGCATCCGTCTAGCATCTGTAACCTTTCTATCTACTCACGGACAATACCTRCAGATGGTACCTTGCATCCGTAGGCTTATTTTTCATCAATGTAAAATTATCCTTCTACAAACCAACTCTCTAATATAAACACTCATAATGAAGTAAGTAACACTAATGAGTTCCAAGCATATACAAGATCATAAGTGAAAACACAACAAGCTCTTAATCTTGAAAATGAGTAATGCTGAATATCGGCAACTTGGTCATTTGTGCCTATGAATTCTAGGTGAATATCTTCTTTGGCAACATGACCTCTGATGAAATGATGCTTGATCTTAATATGTTTGATTCTAGACTATTGGATAGGGTTCTTGATAAGGTTTATAGCACTAGTGTTGTCATATAGAATCAGTATATCCTTGAAGTCTAACCTAAGTCAAGTAGGGTATATTTTATCAAAAGAATTTGAGCACAACAACTACTCGTTGCTATGTATTTAGCTTCGTTGTTGAAAGGGAAACATAAGCTTGTTTCTTGCTATACCAAGTTATGAGAAAATGTTCTAGGAATTAGCAATTACCATTAGCACTCTTACGTTTAACTTTGCATCCGACATAGTCGGGATCGGTGTAACCATCTAAGTATAAGGTTTCAGTTCTAGGATACAAGAAGCTAAAATATAAAAAAAAAAACCACTAAAGTATCTAAAAATATGTTTAACAGCACATAAGTGAGATTCTTTAGGACAAGATTGAAAAAGAGCACATAAGCATACATCAAACATTATATTCGCTCTACTAGCAGTTAAATACAACAAACTACTAGTCATGCCTGTATAAAAATATTCATTTACTGTTTCACCCTTTTCATTTTTGTTCAAGCTTTAATGAGGTGTTACAAGGAGATCCTTTCTCTTCAGCATCTAGYGTAACAAAACTCTTAAGCAATTCCTTAGCATATTTAGCTTGATTTWTAAAAATTCCTTCATTTGTTTGTTTCATATGCAATCCCAAGAAGAAATTTAACTCACCCATCATACTCATTTCATATTCAGTTTGCATAAATTCAAAAAATTCTCTACATAGACAATCTTTTATAGCACCAATGATAATTACGTCTATATATATTTGCACAAGTAAAATATCATTTTGGTCATTTGTTTTAATAAACAAGATAGTATTAACGTTTCCTCTTGCAAAACATTTCTCCAACAAAAATCCATTAAGTCTTTAGTACGATGCTCAAGGAGCTTGTTTTAAACTATATAAAGCCTTTGTAAATTTAAAAAAACATGGTTTGGAAGCTTCTCATGAATAAAACTAGGAGGTTGTTCTACATATACCTCTTACCTGCATAATCATTTAAGAAAGCACTTTTGAGATCCATTTGGAATAGTTTGAATTGGTAACAACCAAAAGCTAATAACATACGAATGAGATTCAAGTCTGGCTATGCATAAGTCTAATCATAGTTTATTCCTTTTTCTTGATTAAAGCCTTTGGTAACAGGTCTAGCTTTATTTCTAACAATAGCACTATTCTCATCAAGCTTATTTCTAAATACCACTTTGTTCCTATGATAGAATGATCACTAGGTCTAGGAACTAATATTCGCACTTTGTTTCTTTCAAATTAATTCAATTCTTCTTACATAGCAACAAACAAAAAGTCATCACATAAAGCATCTATCAAYAGTGCTAGGCTCAATTTGTGAAARGAAAGCAAAATTGTCTACAAAGTAAYATCTAGTTCTAACACCTTGAGAAGGATCACCCAATAGCATAATCTTTTTGATGATTAAGTACATACCTTCRTTCTTAAGGCAAGTTATGTTCTTCATTTTTGTTCTCTTCACTATTCTCATTGTTTTTCTCCTTAGTTGGACTTTTTGAATCATGCTCTTTTGAATTATTCTCCAACAATTGAGTTTGACAATGTTCGTAAATATCCATAGAAGTTCCTATATCCCTTCTTCAACTGTTTTCCTTTCAAAAATGTTAGATTCATCAAAAATAAACATGCATAGGTTCTTCAACAACAAGTGTTCTTTTGTTATAAACTCTATAGGCCTTTTCGTTAGAAGAGTAACTAAGAAAAAATAGCTTCATCCAATTTTTTGTCAAATTTACCACAGTTCAATATAATGCATTTACAACTAAAAACTGTGAAGTAAGAGATAGAGGAGGTTCTAATCAAACATTCACTAATAGGGATTTTTTCTGTGTATATGTCTAAGTAATACACGATTCATCACATAACAACCGGTATTTATGGCTTTTGCCCAAAAATACTTTGCAAATTTTTTTTCACAAGGCATAGATCTAGCCATTTCTTGTAAAGTGTGACTTTTCTGTTCAACTACCCCATTTTGTTGAGTCTTGACGGCTGAAAAATTGTGAGTGATACCATTTTCATCATACAAGTTTGTAAAATCTTTGTTTGAAAACTCTCTACCATTTTCATTCCTTATAGTAATCAATTTGCATTCAGAGAAGTTTTATACTTTTCTAAAAAGCTTTAGGAATTCCTTGAAAACTTCATTTTTTGTGCAATAAGTACAATTCAAGTAAATCTAGAAAATTCAYCAACAATAGCAAAAGCATATCTCTTACCACCTTGGCTTGTAATTCTCATTGGTCCAAATAAATTCATATGAACAAGTAATAGAGGTTTAGTAAGTAGAAACCATTTTCTTTTGTTTAAAAGAGCTTTTGATTTGTTTTCCATATTGGCATGCATCACATARACAACTTCCATACTAATATGTCATAACCTTCTATGCCACAAATAACCATCATCATCATTGACAACAAGAGCATGGTATTGAATAATATATTCGAGTTAATTTTGACATCTTGACAAATAAGATCATCAAAGTAAATCACATAAAATTTTCCAACTCGCTTAGCAACAAAAATAATACCATTACTAGTCTTGTCAAGAATCCAACACATATCATTTTCAAACTTCACATTTGAACCATTGTCACATAATTGACTAATACTAAGTAAGTTATATTTTAAAACATCAATAAGAAGAACTTGCTTAATATGAGGGAAGGGATTTCTACTAACACTTCCAACTCCAAGTATCCTTCCTTTCTTCTTATCTCCAAGTGTCACAAATCCTTTTTTAAAATGTTGCAAATCTATGATAAGTGAAGCATCTCCGGTCATATGCTTGAGCACCCACYATCAAGGAACCATTTTGTTCCTTTAAGGTTGACTTCTTGCAAACCTACATCAGAGATTGAGATGAGAACTTTGACTTCTTGCAAACCTACATCAGAGATTGAGATGAGCAGGTTGACTTCTTGCAAACATACATCAAAATTGAGATGAGGACTTTGGTACCCATATAGGTTTGGCTCCTTTGGGATTGGTAAGATTTTCCTTTATCCTCTAAATGGATTTCACTCCATTTGCTATCTTATTTTTCATAAAACACTTGTCACTTTATGTCCATTTCTTCCACAGTAAGTACAACACATATTAGGCATGTTTAAAGTAGAAGCTCTCACAAACAAGTTATGTATATGCTTGTGAGTATGTGTGTACCCTATGCCATTGCTATCATAAAGGGAAGGTTGAGCACCAAACAATTTATCTAAATTGTTTTGACCATTACTGAACTTCAACAGACATGTATTTAGCTCGTCCACTTTCTTTTTCAAGCTCTCATGTTCAACAAGCATAATATCAAAATTTCTAACCTCTTCATGCAATCATTTGTTTTCCAAAGATAATTCATCAATTTTTTCTAATTGCATCTTGTTATCACATTTCATGCTATCTAAGGAAGTGATCAATTCAGTATTCTCTTTTCTAAATTTTGAGCTATCACGCATCAATTTATCCATTTTCAGTTTCATGCCTTTGTTTCTCTAGACATCTTCTTCATTTCTTCATACATTTCAACAAGCATCTCRTTTGTATCATCATCATTGTCAAGTTCATCAAATAAGTTCAATGATGAAGTTGAAGTTGTTAAATCATCTCTAATAGGCATAAGCAAATATTTATTTTTGCATCATTTGAGTTGCCATCCTCATCATGGCGCTTTTGATCGCATGCATCTATTAAGCCCTTGCCTTTCTTGAATTTATCGTTCTTCTTTGGCTTCTTGCTTCAATTTGCTCCCTTTGCTTTTGGACAATCCGTGGCATATGATCATCTCTGTGCATTCATAACATAATCTTGGAAAAAGGATTAGCATAAGAATTCTTCCTAAATTTGTTCCTTCTAAAGTTTCCTTTCCCACAAGTTTTTCTAAGCTTTCTCATAATCATTGTCATTTCCTCTCCATCATCACTTTCATCTTCATCAGTGGAATCCTTGCTTTCCTTCTCATTAATCTTAAGAGCTGTACCTCTTATTTTTCTCTCATCTTCTTCTTGCTCATTGAATCTCTTCGATTCATCTCATGAGTAAGTAGGGAGCCTATAATTTCCTCAACCTATAATTTCTCTAAATCTTTGCTGCTTCAATTACCAAAACTTTAGGTTGCATGACTTAGGTAAGGCATAGATTATTTGTTGTTTTGTTCCTTAAGAGTGTARGTGCTATTCTTAAGCCTTAACTCCATAGATGATATTGGTGAACCTAGTAAACAAATCAAAAATAGTTTCGTTAGGATTCATCTTAAATAACTCATAATCTCTCACTAGCACTCCCGTTGTAGACTCTTTCACCTTATTAGTACCTTGTGAGTCACCTCTATTAGTTTCAACATTTTATGAGCCAAATCACAATCACAAACTCTATTGTATTCATTAGCACTGGAGCTCAACATAGGTAAAAGGGCGTGGTTCTCAACTTCTGGTAGAACATGGATAAGCTAAGGTGTCTTGATGTTGAAATCCCTTTGTCACATCGTCTGATCAGTTGGTTGATCTTATCACTTCTAGGAAGATAGGCAAAAAGGAAGGTTATCTATCATAATCTATCATTTGGAGGTCAGACAATTCAAGGGAGACTAATGTTTATGAAGCTCAAAATGCTTTTGTGATTTCTCATTGGATTTAGCTACGGTCCTAATACTGGGAGGCTACCTTGTAGCTTTGTCAACTCATATATTATTTGCCACCTAGATCGGCCAAAATCTGGTGCTAACACAAATCAATTAATTTATTTGAAGGTTGATAAATTAATTTATGTGAACGCAATAAAAAATAATTTAATCTAATTTATATATTGAGCTTGTAAACTCGAGATCATTACTAGGATAGCGCAAAATAAAATGTTCTAACATATTAGGCTTGATAAGGCTYGATCAAATAATAGGATTGGCTAATATTAGGTTTCAATAGGGTTTCTAGGAACCTAAGGGGAATTGTCAAATAAATTACCTAATTTTATTAACGTTAGGATCTAATAGAKGTGTATAAATACTTCATTCTAGATTAGCAGTTAAAATGGTTAAGTAGATTGKTTTTTTGGTCTCCCAAAAGAAAATATTAGTAGTTGTTTACATATTTTCGTTAAAGAAGAAAAAAATATAAAAGTTTTCTTTTCTCTTGTAGATATTCTGCCCCAAGTTTGTCAGGACAAATTAGAGAATCTAATACTTGTAGATGTTGGATTGCTTCTTATTTTAACATCAAAATCAAATGGAAGCGTAAGGGAGAAGGTAACTTTATTTGTCAAAATCTTTCTCATTTATTGTATTGATCTTAAATTGCCAAGTTATTTCACTTTATATGTGTTTTATTTTGATTCGGTTGTGCACACCACTTTCTTGCACTCCCTACTTCCTTACTATAGTATACGTCATACGATTTTGCAATTGGCTAGTTCAGTAAATTCTACGCACGTAAATAGCGTTCTAACCAGCTAGGTCAGCTTGACTCGTGTACTTTTGTACTTAGCCATTCATTATGAAAGTTCCATTTGCACGCCACCAAAAAAAAATAATCATGTATACTCTCTTACATGTATTCAATTGCAATAAATTATGGTAAATTTGACTACTGTGATTTAATTATGTGATTTTTCTATTTTTTGAGTTAATTTTGATAAAGTTTAACAATAATATGTGTATAACCAACTACTTTCAATTAAAGCATTAATCTAAATAGTTCAAGTGAAGATGCAGTTAGTTTATGTTGGTGTACAACAATTGCTTAGCCGACTCAGCTGTCTTGGTTGTGGCGTACTAAGCTTTTCAACACAATGAGGCTTGAGCTCTAGTTAGCTAGCCATGTACACTACTCATTGGATCCGTAACGACCTCTTTTTTGTATGTGAAATTCTCAAGTTAGCTTTAGTAAGCCCTCAGAAAGTGTGTGCATGAATTATGTTGACAAGGGAAAAAACTGTTAAATGTGTGTGTTTACTACGGCTAAGAAACAAGAAAGTGGAATCTTCTAGGCGATTAGGAAGCAAACAAACTAAGATAAACAAATGTGAACTGCAAACAATCGTCAAACAACATAAAGATACAAATAAGATAGCTGAAGTAAGCCAAGTGATTTTGCTGAAAGATGCCAAACAACAGAAAGATGAAACTTAATTAGCTTAGGATAAATAAGTGATTATGCTGAAGGATGCAAACAACAAAAAGATGCATCTTAGTTAGCTTGAAAATAAGGAAATGATGCAGTTAATAAAATGAAACAAGCTAAGTCATCCTATATGAGCTAGAAAGCTATAAAGTAAGCTGTAAAAAAAAGCAATAAAGAAAGCAATGAAGGATTTGAATAAGCTAACAAATTATGCTATTAAGGCTGGGAATGCTTATCATCTCAAAAATCAAGTAAGTATTCTAACTCATAAATATTGCACAAAAGAGTACAAGACTAGCCTAACAAAGCAATTAATCAATTAACACTAAAAAGCTTATCATAAAACTAGCTATCAAATGAAAACATACATACAAATGAAGATAATATGATTGACTATTGAGTTGATTGGTTATTTTTCTTTGCTTTCTCTCTTCTTATTTATACTCTTCTGTGCACGTTCTTTTGCTGGCTAGTGGCCAAAAAAGTCGGCCGTTTATTCTTCTTCCATGATATTTCGTCGATTGATGTTCACCTCAATCGGCCATTTAGTTGATCGTGCCTCTTGATCTTCAAGTTATAGTCATATCTAGTTGTAGAGCTGATCTCTTGGTTTCCCATTATTTTTACCGATTCAGCTAACTTTTTCTCCACTTATCAACCAACCTATCATCCGTTCCATTCCTGACTTTCATTAGCCATTGGGTTCCTTAGTCATCCTTTTTCCTTGGTCTCCTGTCTGATTTGGTCTTGCCAGACTAACTGTTGCCTCCTCCCTCAGCTTTTGATGTTGGCTATGTTTAGGTGTCAACACATGCCCCGCAAGCCTTTGGCTTAATCAGTTGTACTRGTCGGCTGGATTAGGCAGACCTTGGTGTTCCACCTTTTTGAATGCTTCGGGGACTCTTGAGTTCCATCGATTGATGATTCGGGCCAGTTAGCAATTTGTTAGCCAATTAAGTTACCTCAGTAATGATGCCTTTTCTTGGGACTGATAGCTCAACACGTTTCCTCAAATTATGCTGGTGGTTAATTCGGCCAAAGAGGTTTTTAATTTTTACTTTCCACAATACATTCCTTCTTCTTCAAGCTCTTGCTTTCCCACTTATTTTGCCATTTTTGGCTTCCCTTTTCRATTTTCTCCAAAGCAATCTTCTTTTCGAGCAATGACACATGTGATTAAGGTTCCAATCAGCCATAGCTCACCGATCGTCGAATTGTCATTTGCCTAAATTCTTTTAGGGAATTTTTCAGTCTAGGACCGGTCGTAATTCCCTCTAATTTTTAAGTTGACCTTCTTTCTCATCAAACTCGTGGGGTTTGATCTTCCTTTGCTATGATCCGATTGGTATTTGGCCAGATGGTCGAAGATTTTTCATTTTTGGCCTGGACGTTTGGCAAGCTTTACACAATGGGCTGACGCCTTTCCTCAACCATGGATGTTATGTCGAAGAGATGGGAGATCTCCACGTGATTGAAATCCCTGCAACCTTCCAGCTGAGCTCTGACTAGAATCTACTGGTGGCCATCTTGTCATTCTGGTCATCATCTATTAATGCACTCATGTTACTTTACGAAATTTTCTCCCTAACTCTAATGGATGTAACCACCATTTTTAGCTTATCGGTGATTGGTACTGATGTGTTKGCATTGTACGCCAAAATGAAAAAGGAGTTTTGGCTAAATTTCAGTAAGCAGTTAGCCGACTACCCTAAATTCGTTGAGGTAACATTTCCAAGTATGAGCATGGGATGTTCTTGATATGTTGGCTATGCAAATACATCCTTTGTGGTGGTCAAGTATCAATATTATGTCAGCCTATTGATGAACAACCAACCTCTCCTACTAGCTTTCCGAGTTCTTTCCCTCATCTACCGAGGGCTCAATCAATCGGTGGAAGCCTTAGCTAGTGGTGACGATGCTACAAACGTGGTTGTGCCTTTTTTGATTCTGCAGCTATGCCTCTACCACAATTTTTCTGAATTCGGGGTTAGCCGTTTGTCAGCTAAGGCTATCGAGTCAGTTTATGAATTGACAGGCTATTAGCTAAGCAAAGTGTTTGCTAATGAGTTCTCTAGTTGAGAAATATTCATTCGACTTTACTCGACCTAGTTGTTTCTATAGAATGCTTCCTATATTCCTGGTGGGATGAGGGTCTGGCTAGTTGTTATGCCCTGATAGCTCCAATTATGCTAAAATGAAAACTATTTTAGCCAGTTTTCTTTGTTGTCAGCTGTTACTGGATRGGGTTCGACCACTRCCAGATACATCAAGATTTTAATCAAACATTACTACCCTCACTGCTCTGCACGATAATTTGGCCTTGTATAAGATATTCGAGCCGATCCCCTGCTCGGATTGTCGTGTCTTAACCCCTCAGATTTGTCCAAGGATGCTGTGAAGTCTTGGATAGTTTACTTTCTTGGCAAGATTGAGAAGTTCTTCTTGTAGGACTTTTGCACTTACCCTCTTACTACTCCATAGTTTGACACCTAGTAGGACTAGGAGGCTGAACATTTAGAAAAAAATATGTTTCTCTTTAGCTCCACTTGTTTCCACCATCCTTTYCGCCGCTGGGTCAACTGCTTCAAAGAAGAAAAATTTGGCAATCCAGATTGCTTTACCTCCCTTAGTCGCCTCTCTTMTAGCCGAGGCATCTTGCGAGAAGAAAAGGYAGCCCAGGAGCTTGTTCTAGGTATGCTCTTCTTAATCCATCAGCTATTTCTCGTGTTTGCCCATTAGCTTGCTTCTTACTTTTTTTCTTCCCTTCTTTTTGTGGGATCCGCTAAGTCGATTGATACATAAACTCTAATTGACACTTGCTTAGTTGCGGTTGCTTTGGTAGAATTGAGAAAATTAAAATGACTGAGGGTCACAGGTCTTATGGCATCCGATCTTAACGTAATATTTACTTTAACACATTTATTGTCTCTTGGTGTCTATTGGCTGACCATCTTGTTTTGTGGATGCTAGAAGTAAAAAAGTCCCATTCATCTGCCTCCTCTACTGCTCCTTTAGCTAAATCCGAGCACAAGAGGCAAGAGAGTTTGGCCAAGGATCAAGAGAAAAGCCCATGTCCCGCTGTCTCCTGGTCCTGCATCTCCAGCTTCAGCAGTGGCTATAGAAGACATGCTTACTTTCCTTGAATTATCTGGACATGCCTTTGTCGTTGGATTTTGAAGGCCATGTTTAAGGTGAGATGCCTATAGGAGAGGCTATCTATGAAGACCTAAGAAGGCTCTAAGCTTAATCGCTAGGTCCTCCAATCCAATCATCTCGGCAGAATGAAAAGCCCAGTGCTCCATGGTTTGTGCTTGGCTAACCAGGTTGCTGTATRYAGTGGACGTTAACTACAAGATATGGAACGACACCTTCAGCAAACTGAATAAACTATCTGCCCTTGCTGCCAGGGATGAGGAACTGAGGATTTATTTTATAGTCGAGAAGGGTCAGTAAAACGTGGCGAAGCAAGGCATTTATGCTCATGCTAACAGGATAGCTTTCCTGGAAGCTGAGTCCAGCATTTGCTGACGGAGCTAGCTGAGGAAAAGAGGAAATTGTCCTAGGATAGAAGACAAATTGGCAAGCAGGATAGCCTTCTGGTTAGCGTATTCAGGGAGGCGCAACTGGTTCGTACTCGACTGATGGAGCTAGAGAATCATCGGTTGATACTTGAAAGTAGGAAGGATGAAGGAACACTAAGCCTAGAGGAGTGCAAGTCTACATGGTAATACCTAAGCTCTAGGATATTGAGCTTGATGCAAATGCGTTCGGGTGCAAAGCTAAACCCTAAGACTAAAAAGGTTGGTCTAAGTCCTTTGCTTGAACACCCGACTCCTCCTACTCCCCAGGCTTCTACTACTAAGGGAATCCCAATTTCTATGTAATACCCTAGATTTAGTTTCTATTTTTCATTTTGAACTTTATATATACACAATTTATATTCTAATCCACTAATTAGATTATATTCATGATCATTAGTAAATTGATTAATTTACTGTGAAAGGACTTAGAGGCTGTAATGTTCGACGTGCCAATCAGAAATAAATAATTATTTCCTTGATTTATTATTTGTTATGCGTTAATGTGTGAATATGTTTATTTAAAGGTGAAATTTTATCACTTTACTTTAAGTAGAAGTCTTAGTTAATTAATTTAAACTTGACCCGTTAGAGCCCATCCTCTTTTTATTCAAATCTAAAATCGGATTTGGAGTTCGATTTTGAGCCAGAAGAAAACTAATAGATTTCAATTTAGTTGGGCTTAGTTGGTTAAGTAACATATATATATTATACATATGTATTTATGACCAGAAGAAGATGACTGTTCATCTTCTTCCTTAAACATGAAACCTAATCCCCTCACCACCACCGCCTCCTCCCTCTGCCCTCACCGATGCCRGCCTTCCCACTCTCTCTCTCTCTCCCCTCTTCTCTATGGGTGTCGAACGCAACTCCATCTCCTCCGTTCTCGTCACTAAACTAGGTGTCCAGGCAACCAAGCACAGTGGACCGTCCGCTCAAGCCAATTACACGAGCGCAGCACATGCGCGACTAGAGCGTATTTCTTTCCCCGAGCATGATTGACACCATTGCATCTTAGACTCGATACTACACCTAATGTTTGGGATTTTAGGTGAATCCTTGGTTTCTTCATTTAAATTAACCGAATGGCCTAGGTTTTGTATTATGTAATAATAATTAAGGAAAATATGGAATATGTTTAATTAAAATTTAAGTTAGTATGATTAAATAAAAAGAGGATATAATTCTAGAAATATGTTGGAATATAATTTAGGGTGAAATTTAGGATTGTATGATAAAATAATGTATATTGTGATTACGATTATTATTGTTATTTTAAGAACAAATTAGGAGTCATGAAATTGAATTGTACTATTAGTAGTTCGATTTTTATTGACATTGAAATTAATCTTGAGAAATTATTGGTTAAGGTCACCATAGATAAAAAGATGAAGGTATTAATGGTAAACACGTGCATTAAATGAATATGTTTGGTTAAACAATTCTCAGATGAATATTCTTTGTATAATAATATTAGGATATTGTGGTACATTGATGTTGTGGGCAACCAAGCTAACAACTTAAAGTAAAACTTTTCTAAGGATTACAAGTAAGTAAATTCTCACATTTTCATTAATGCATATGTATTGTTGTTATAATTAAATTGGTCTTAGGTGAATTGAATGTGTATTGAATTTGAATTCTATATAAGTAAATCCCCCATACTCATTAATYATATTCCATATGTGATATATTTTGTGGCTATAATTGGATTGTTATATGATAYATTTTATAGTTATAATTGGCTTGTTTTGTGTGATATATTYTGTGATTATAATTGGATTGTTTCGTGTGATATATCTTGTGATTATAATTGGATTGTTATGTGTGATATCTCTGGTGATTATAGTCGGATTATTTTATGTGATATGTTTCTACCGTTAACATGTTACGTAGTTTAATTTCAGATTTATGTAGTTCGTGTCATGGGCTTGTAGTTATAGTATTTTACATCTTTCCTGGCATGAGTCACTCTTGCATTTAGAATGTGAAGGTTTTAAGGAATGAAGTTGGAAAAACGAAATGGGATTTTATGAATAAATTTTTTTCCAAATATTAAGGATTTTGAAAAAAGGGTGTAAAGCCTAAGCCATGAAAGATGTGAGTGGGAAATGGGGCRAGTAGGATGGCACCCGACCTAACCCTCTTGTAGGGTGGGAAATTCATGTATTATTCACCTCTTATAAGGTGATGTTCACGAAAAGTTAAAGTAATGTTAACAGCTTCGTGGTTCTACTGGTAGAAAATGTGATCGGATTCCAAAGAATAATAGCCCACGCAAGCTTAATGGCTAGGCATTACACCAAGTGAGCTCACGACTTTAAAGGAATGGAAATGTTTGAAAAGTTCTTACATTTTGAAAGGAAAGTTTATGAATTGAAAATGTTTAGAAAGCTTTTATTGAAAAAGTGAAATTTTATAATTTATGACATATRGGGCATTATTCATGTATTCATGCATAGGATTTGCTTACTGAGCTTAGTAGCTCACCCCATAGTTCCTTATTTTACGTTTCAGGTGATGATTAACCAGACGGTGCGTGGAGGTCATTCGGGAGCGGGTTTTGATACCTAAGAGTCGTTACTAAATATGTGATTCGAGTTCTAAAAGATGACGATATGGAATTTAATTTTGAGCTTATAACATGGGGTCCGGTTTCAGAATATGCAAACCAGTAATGTACCAAAAGCTCATTTATGATTACTTTAATCTCATCAATGCACAAGTAGGTAGGTCAAAAGAACAGTAATTACCTGACCTAATTTTGCTGTGGATTTCTAGCCCCTCTGCAACATATTTCATCAGGAGAGCTACGACGGTTGAAACAGTACTATATCCAGCAACAATCAGACCCATGACTTTATCAGCAATTTCATTTTTTAATTAAACTTTTTATTTATTTAWGAACTTGTTGAACGTTTAAATTTTATTCTTTTATTGTCAAAAGATTCCGCTGAAATTTTAAACACATGAYAATTAAGTCGATAACATTCCCGGATTAGGTTAATTTCTGATATGGGGGTGTTATAGTTATGATATCACAGTTAGAGTTTTAAAAACAATTCTGGAGACTTCATAAGAAAATGATTTATGAATTCTTGAAAAATATATGGGTATCAAGTCATGCCATAAGTGTTTCTCCCAAGACCATCTGGTAAGGTTTATGTTATAGTTTGAGTTATTAATTGATATTTAATGTTTATTAATTATAAGGACCAGCTTTTATGTTTGGAATTTTGAAGGTTCATTTTAGACCAAGAAGCATTACATTTCATTTGTAATACCTAAATGACATCGTACATGCTGTTTCTTACCTATCCACGAGGTGAAATTAAAATTGTCAAGAATCTAAATTTAATGTCAAATTTAGGAAAAAGTGTTTGTAGAGTAAAGTCTCTGAAGGAAATTTTTTTTGCTAGGAATGTGATACTTACTCTATATTAAAGTATTGTTTAAATGTTTAAGATGTGAGACTCCTCTCACTTGATTCAAAAGTCTTGTTAAAGTAAATGTTGTACCATTATAAGGTGATTAGTTAGGTTGGATGGATAATCTTTGATAAGTGAGATATTGAATTCCTTCTGACAATGCTCAAGGAGCTTTTGGTCGATTTGAATAGGTTTAACTTTGGTTGGGACAGTTCTTTAAACAAAGTATTTTCATAAGGAGAGGTAAACGGTGTTTAGTCTTTGAATTCCATATGCCGAAAGGAATTGAGAACAAATTGCGACTAGATTTTTGGACTATAAGGCTTCAATTTTGATTATGATGACATGATCTTTAAGTTGGATTTTTATTTGTTTGGAGATTATTGACTTTTCTTTAAGAAGTTAATCTGATTTTTTTTTTTTTTGTATTTGAGAGATTAAGATGTTTTTCTATTGTAAGTTTTAAGGAAAGGAATTAGAATCCGATRAACGAACATGTTAGTTTAGATCTAATGCCAATTATGAAGTGGGTATATATGTAAGTTTATCAATATATAGGTTAAGATTTAAATAAGAGTTTAGCACCATAAAAGGTTACGAAAAAAAAAGTGTGAATTTAAAATTAATGAGAAAATTTAAAATACGATGGGACATATCTAGGAGGGTTTTTTTCATATTTTCCCAGAATGTTTTGTTGAGGTTTAGGTTAGTTGGAAAACTGGTCCTACCTAATGGGATCTAACGATTCACGTAATCTAGTTTTCACCCACATTGGATTGCAACATGTGTTGTTGCCCGTGAAAAAGAATGGTGCGAGTCTATGAGTATGTATAGATTACCATAGAATTGGACCGAGGCGACGATTAACAAATCGGCACTTATTCGTCCCCCTAAGATTGAAATGAATTCGTTGATCAACTTCAGGGTGGTCTAGTTTTTATTCTAAGATTGCTTCTGTGATCAGCTATTAATTGATAAATGCTCCTTAAGAGGCAAACATAGGAAAGAAAAAAATGAGATACGCTACTAGTGATCACACCTTTTTGTAATACGAGATTTCTTTTTTCTGGATTTTTGTGATTGATCGTGTGAATATTTGCCTTGCCGCAACTATAGGGTTTGGATAATGTTCTATGTGGTTGTTGTTTAGATTGTACGTTTTAAATAAGTGCCAAAAATATCATGTCTTGTTATGTCGATTAGGACCCTTGGTTTATTAGAGGTTCCACTTGTTTGGCTTATTCGCGTTTTCTGTCGGGAAAACATAATTTTTATCGAAAAGAAAAGCCCCGTTGAATTTTTGCAACAACACCCCAAATCAAGAACTGCCCAAGGGTGAGAATGTTACATCAAATTCTACTCGCAAATTAATCTACAGTGAATTATTATTTAACTCAAAACATTTATTCATAAATTGAAGATAGCGGAAGCCTCAAAATTTAAACCATTCTGAAAATTATTTAATCCATCTTTCTACATAAATGAGATTTGAAACAAGTTTACCGGTATCATAAGGCACACATTCCACAAGCGACCCTCCCTCGCCCCTGTCTGCCGGTTCCATATAAACTCTGCAAACAAGAATCATCAAAGAAAAAAGAATTGTAGTTAAAAGCTCAGTAAGTTACCTCAATGCATGAAATGCTTGAAAACCATGCTCTTAACATGTCATGCAAATTTAAAAATTTTGTTCCTTAAATAAAAACTACTTTCCACATTCATTTATCTTTCAAAATGTCGTTTTAAATCTTTCCTTCAAAATTTCCTCTTGAGTTAAAGAAAATTCCATTTCCTTCTCATTCGTGAGCTCGGACTAGGAATGTAAACTGCAGGAGTTAAGCTTCTGGCAGTGGGCCATTTCTTATTTGGAATCCTGATTCTATTCCTGCGGTAGAATCATAAAGCGTTTAACATTCAAAAAAAGGTTTTTCTTTCATACTTTCACTCTCCAAGGAGGGTGAACATTTCCATTCTTACCTACCTACCCTCCAAGAGGGTAAGGTCAGGGCACCGGTTCCCCACACCCCATTTCCCACTCACATCTTTCGTGGCCAGGTTTACACTCCTTTCCGAAAATTTTAACATTTTCAAAACTTTACAGTTTCCTTTAAAATTCCATTTCCTAAACTATTCACCTTCTATATGTGTGAATGGCTCATGCCAAATGTGATGTAGAATTTTAACTACATGCTCATGATATGAAATGCGTACCATCTTATATAACATAACRTTCGACAATTAGTACAAGATCTGAAACATGATAACATATCATTTGACATAAAAGTGATGCAGGATATGAACGCATTAACATTCCACACAATTACACACATCAACATACAATCTCGTACACAACATAGTATAGGAATCAAAAGAGTTCAATTACATTCATTTATAACGTTAATGAGATGGGAAGATTACTTACCTGAAGTCCTTTACGTTAACGGCTTCTTACTTAAATTGCGAAGTAAAATCTTTCAACCGTTCTCAAAGCAAGGCCTCAAAAAAGGAAGTCTACTTAGTTCGATCGTCCCAACTTAGATATTATATGTATAATCCAAAAATGTCCTCATCAATTATAATTCCGCATTAAGTTCTCATATTATCAAGTATCACCTTTTTTAAGGTTACAATTAAACTCTTTAGCTCGGGTATAAAACTAATCTATGTTCTTTCACCAATTCATTTCAGGGTATAATTATGTACAAGTCGTAAATTTCAATTTCAATTGTTAACGTTTTTACCTTTAAGTTCATGATATTCAAATGTTGCAAGAGGGGTAATGGGTTCTCGAGCGTCTGTTCAGACTGCACGTGCAACAACATTGGGCGTCGGGCGTCAGGTGTCGGGCGCTTGGGCGACTGGCATTTGGCACTGGGCGCCTGGGCTTCACGCATCGGGGCGTCATTGCGCCTAGGCGTCTGGGCGTCTGGGCATCGGGCGCTTGGGCGCTTGCTGGGCGCCTGTTGCTGGGTCACTCCCAGCTCTGGAAACTGGCAAATAGCCAGCCCAAAGAAGAACCTAGCAATGAATTGCCTACAGTAGGCCTAATTTCTGGCGAACTCCGACGACACTGAAATCGGCGACGAGTAGAACAGCCCTGGCACAAGGTCTGGTCGGCAAACGAGTAGCAGCGCGCGCAGCTAGTTCGAGCATGGCGCACAACACCTGACCTAGTCGACTGGTCAAGCTTTAGGTGACCTGCTCCTTGTCGGCGATGAGTACTAGCGGTTTAACCTTAGAGTCATTGGCCAAGGTCTAGGCAAGGGAATAACTAGAAGGTGGAGAAAGGATYGGGGTCGCGAGGGTGGAATGGGCTGATGGGTGAGGAAGATGGCTATGTGGTGTTAAGATCCCATTCATCTGGGTACCGGTGAWAGTGTTTCAGCAAACTGTGACGGCTCGGGGGATGAGATCTTCTTTGGCTGGTTCCCACTGACTGGAGACGGCCTCGTGTTGTTCTGTGCTTGCTTCGATTGAGTCGAGCGGCAAGTGGTGCTACAAGTGGAAGAACTGGGCATCCCTCATCTCGTCGACTAATGGACCGACGCAGGCTGCGATTGAGGAGAGTAAAGCTATCAGCATGSGCTGTTGGATCTGCACCGCTTAGCCGTGATCGAAGAGTATGTAGGAGACGGTTGTGGAGATGCGGCATCATCAGAGGACSAAGAAGACAACTCCATTACCTGCGGTGCTACTCTCCATCCCATTGCAGCAGTAAACAGATGGATAGTGGACTCAGTTTGGCCCATAGTGGCAGTCTGGTTTGGTGGAGGTGAGCAGCGGAGATGAAGCAGCGGCGGCTTAGGATTTCATGGGGAGGAAGATGGATTTTTCCTTTTTTCTTTTCTTTTCTTTTCTTTCTTTTTATTTTCTTATATATTTTCTTTTCTTCTTTCTCTTTTCTTTTATATTTATTTATATTTTGGGCCGTAACCCAAACCCGTTGGGCCTTCTCATCCAAATCTAACCTAAAATTCGTAAATTAAATATAACGGGCTTCCTTTCGATAAAAAGCCCAACTTCCGACTAAYAAATAAATAGGCTCACGAGTCAAGCCTTTAACCAAACGATAATGCATGGACAATATTTTTGCACCTATTACATGTACGATTTAAAAATATTAATCACATACAAAATGTCCAATCCTAGTTGGCACAAAATTTTACAAGATCAATTCATAAAAGTAAAATCTCGGGTGTTACAGATTTAATTGACGAATTTGGGTTAATTATGGATAGGAAGGCCTGAAGGACTTGGGTTACGGCCCAAGTTAAAAGAAAAACTATTCAATTAAACCTACTGTTCATCTCCTTCCTCGAAACCTTAATCCCACCGTAAGCCGCCGTCGCCTCCGCTGTGTCGTTTCTCCTTCTGCCTGACCCGACACCACTCATTGCCATCTTTCCATGCTCTTTCTCCTCTCTCCCTCTTCTCTCCTCTTCTCCCACTGCCGGCACTTGAAGTGGCCACTGCTCGTTGCTGTTCTCCTCTCTCCCTCTTCTCTACCCTTCTCCAACTGCCGACACTTGAAGTGGCTGCTGCTCATYGCTGCTTGCGATTRGCAAGCCGCTTGTCGCGCATCGGAGTCCTTCGGCAGATTTGAACCAGTCTTCATCAACCAATTCGTACTAGCCATCGGATCTCCTGTTTGGAGGCTGCTACGTGACGACGCCACCCACCCCATGCTGCTGCTGCTCGACTAGAACAAGACGGAACGCCTGGTCTCACCAGGAGCTAACCAGATCCATGCATCCTGTTGCTGGACTCCACTGTAGATGGTGACATCGATCGGGTAGCTCCCTTTGAAACATAGAGTGACCAATCCAGACCAGAAGCAGAGATTCTGGAAAGCGATCGCTGTGTTGTCTTTCTCGTGTGCTGTTGCCGTTGTTGCTGCTAGGGGTTGCTGTTGCCTGTTGAGTGCGCTATCCATCGCCAGGAGCAGATGCCTGCGAAGGTAACGACAGTCTTCCTCGCTGGTGCTCAGAAAGTGTGGCTAAGATATTGCTGCCGGTGGTCGACTGATTTGCCGATTAGCTGAATTTTCGGCCAAGAACAAGGGACAGCAATAGGGCCAAGCATGCAGGTCTAGGGCTAGTGCCAGCGGGTGCCCAAGCGCCTAGCAAGTGCCCAGGCGCTCCACTCCCAGGCGCCAGATGCCTAGCGCCCAGGTGCCTGAAGCTCAGGCGCCCAGATGCCTGGGAACCCAATACCACTTCCGCAACTCTTGGACTTTATGAACTTAAAAGGTAAAAATATTATTAATTAATATTAAAATTTATGACCTATGAAATTATATCATAAAGTAAAATTGTGGAGAACATAGATTAAGTTCAATACTCGAGCTAAGGAGTTGAAATTGTATCCTTAAAAGACATGATAATTGGTAATATGGGAACTAAATATGGATTAATAATTGGCAAATGACGTTGTTGGAATAAACCCTGAATATCTAAGTTGGGACAGTCGTACTAAATGGACTTTCCTTTTGTAATCAAAATTATGTCGTTTCGAGTGCCTTAACATTGAGAACAGTCGAGGGATTTTACTTCGCAATTCAAATGAACCCTGTAATGTAAAGGACTCCGGGTAAGTGAATTCTCACATTCTCATAAACATATATGTCTTGATGTTATAATTGTTCTTACGTGAATTGAATGTGTATTGAGTTTGAGTTCTATGTAAGTAAATTCTCACATTCTCATTAACGTATATGTGTGATTGTTATTGAATCTGAGTTCTATGTAAGTAAACTCTCACATTCTCATTAACGTATATGTGTGATTGTTATTGAATTTGAGTTCTAGGTAAGTAAATTCTCACATCTCATTAATGCTTATGAATGGATGTATCTGAATTTCTTTAGATGGATTAATGTGTTGGATATGAGATTTCTATGCAAGTAAACCCCCATACCCGCCTATCTCTGTTGTTGTGTTTTATGTGGTGGCGGTATGGGATTGTGTTATAAAATGTGTTGATTGGTGGAATGTTTATACGTGTTTCATATCTTGTACTATTATTACGTTGAATGGCATGTTAATTGCAGTTGTACGCATTTCATGTCATGGGCATATAGTTAGTGTTCTACATCATTCCTGGCATGAGCCATTCATACATTTAGAAAGTGAATGGTTTACGAAATGAAAATTTGAAAGGAAATGTATTATATAAATTGTAACATGTTCAGAAAAATSTTAAAGTTTTTGGAAAGAAGTGTAAACCTAACCATGAAATGTATGAGTGGAAAATGGGGCGTGGGGGACCCGCGCACTCGAACCCTCAGGAAGGGTAGGTAATGATTCACCTCGGGGAGGTGAAGAGATGAAAGAATGTTAACCCCTCTACGGTACTAYCGGTAGGAATGTAATCGGGTTTCAAATAAGAATGGCCTACTATAGAGCCTAATGGCTAGGTGTTACACTGTAGTGAGCTCACGAAAGTAAGGAAATGAAAGGTTTTTACAAAGTTCTTGCATTTTGAAAGGAAGTTTTTTATGGAAAGGTTATACAAGAAAATGATTTGAAAGCTTTCATTGAGAAAGTGAGATTTTATAATTCATGACATGTAGGGCATGTTCATGCATTCATGCATGAGATTTACTTACTGGGCTTTATAGCTCATTCCATTTCTCTCATTTTGCATTTCAAGTGATATGTAGCCAAATGGTGTGAGGAGTTCACTTGTGGGTAAACCAAGATACCCTGAAGTTAATTTAAATAAATGTTATGGATTAAGATGGTTGTTGACTAGAATGGTTTTCGTTCATTATTAAGTATTTCTTATTTGGTTTTAAATTTTTTTGAATTTTTGCAAATTCGTGTCAGTGAGTAAATGGTGACATTCCYGGGTTAGAATAAAGTTTCTTAATATAGGGGTGTTACATTTTTAGTGAACTCTAAATTTTGAGGATGAAATTTGTTTTATGGGATAGGGTATTGTAATACTCGAGATTTAATTTCTATTTTTTCTTTTCGAACTTTATATATATATACACATACAATTTATGTTCTAATTCACTAATTAGATTGTATTCATGATCGTTAATAAATTGATCAATTTACGATGAAAGGACTTGAAGGTCAGAAATATGTCAGTTTCCTTGATTTACTATTTGTTATGCGTCAATATGTCAGTATGTTTATTTAAAGGTGAAATTTTATCACTTTACTTTAAGTAGAAGTCTTAGATAATTAATTTAGACTTGACCTGTTCAAGCCCGTCCTTTTCTTATTCAAATCTAAGACCGGATTTGGAGTTCGATTTTGGGCCAGAAGAAAACAAATAGATTTCAATTTTGTTTGGGTTTAGTTGGTTAAGTAATAAAAATGGCCCATGAAGAAATTTTAGTTAGAGTTAAGTTATCTTTAAAAAATATATATATACATATATATTTACGACCTGAAGAAGATGACTGTTCATCTTCTTCCTTAAACATAAAACCTAACCCCCTTACTATTACCGCCTCCTCCCTTTGCCCTCACCGATGCTGGTCTTTCCGCACACACACTCTCTCTCTCTGCTCTTCTCTACTGGTGTCGAACGCCACTCCATCTCCTCCGTTCTCATCACTAGATTAGGTGACCAGCGTCCAGGAGCCCAGATGCCTCAGCGACCAGGTAACCAGGCAATCAGGCGACCCGATGACCAAGTGACCTGGCACCGTAGGTCATCTGCTCGAGCCAGTGACGTGCACGTAGCACGTGCATGACCAGGATCGCCGTTCGCACATCCTGAGTGCATTTCTTTCCTGAGCATGACTGACGCCATTATATCTTAGACTTGATACCACACCCAAGGTTCGGGATTCGAGGTGAATCCTTAGTTTCTTCATTTGAATTAACCGAATGGCTTAGATTTTGTATTATGTAATAATAATTAAGGAAAATATGGAATATGTTTAATTAAAATTGAAGTTAGTACGATCAAGTAAAAGGAGGATATAATTCTAGAAATATGTTGGAATATAATTTAGGGTGAAATTTAGGGTTATATGATAAAATAATGTATATTATGATTGCGATTATTATTGTTATTTTAAGAACAACTTAGGACTAACGAAATTGAGTTGTAATAYCAGTAGTTCGATTTTTATTGACATTGAAATTAATCTTGAGAAATTATTGGTTAAGGTCACCATAGGAAAAACAATGAAGATATTAACGGTAAACACCTGTATTAAATGAATATGTTTGGTTAAACAAGTCTCAGATGAATATTCTTTGTGTAATAATATTAGGATATTGTGGCACATTGATGTTGTGGGCAACCAAGCTAACAACTTAAAGTAAAACTTTACTAAGGATTACAAGTAAGTAAATTCTCACATTTTCATTAATGCATATGTATTGTTGTTATAATTAAATTAGTCTTAGGTGAATTGAATGTGTATTGAATCTGAATTCTATGTAGGTAAATCCCCCATACTCATTAATCATATTCCATATGTGATATATTTTGTGGCTATAATTGAATTGTTATATGATATGTTTTGTAGTTATAATTGGCTTGTTTTGTGTGATATATTCTGCGATTATAATTGGATTGTTTCATGTGATATATCCTGTGATTATAATTGGATTGTTCTGTGTGATATCTCTGGTGATTATAATCGGATTATTTTATGTGATATGTTTCTACCATTAACATGTTAGGTAGTTCAATTTCGGATTTTGTAGTTCATGTCATAGGCTTGTAGTTATAGTATTTTACATCTTTCCTGGCATGAGTCACTCTTGCATTTAGAATGTGAAGGTTTTAAGGAATGAAGCTGGAAAAAAAAAATGGGATTTCATAAATAAATTATTTTCCAAATGTTAAGGATTTTGAAAAAGGATATAAAGCCTAAGCTATGAAAGACGTGAGTGGGAAATGGGGCGTCGGGGACCAGTGCACCTGACCTAACCCTCTTTTAGGGTGGAAAATTCATGTATTATTCACCTCTTATGAGGTGATGTTCAGGAAAAGTTAAAATAATGTTAACTACTTTGCGATTCTATCGATAGAAAATATGATTGGGTTCCAAAGAATAATAGCCCACTGAAAGCTTAATGGCTAGGCATTACACCAAGTGAGCTCACGACTTTAAAGAAATGGAAATGTTTGAAATGTTTTTACATTTTGAAAAGAAAGTTTTATGAAATGGAAATGTTTAGAAAGCTTTTATTAAGAAAGTGAGATTTTATAACTTATGACATATAGGGCATTATTCATGCATTCATGCATGGGATTTGTTTACTGAGCTTAATAGCTCACCCCATATTTCTTTATTTTATGTTTCAGGTGATGATTAACTAGATGGTACATGCGAAATAGTCTTCCAAACCATTTTGCCTTCTTGAAGGCTTTGACTCAGACTTGCCGATTGTATGCCATATGTAACACCCCCAGTTTAGGAGCTGTCCTAAGCTGAGAATGTTACATCAATCTACTCGCCAAAAATCAACTATCTATTTAAAAACTGAACATACCCAAAAGAGTCAAAAATGTATTTTAACAAATCCTCACTATCCTAATATTTATTCAAAGCAAAAATAGCGAAAGCTTAAAGCATTTAAACCATTCAAAAAAATATAATGATCTTTTTACATAAAATAAGTTTGAAACGTGCTACCAGGTATCATAACTCCCCCAAAAATGACCTTCTCGCCCCATCTAGTTGCATATCATCTGAAATGAAACATAAGAAAAAGAAATGAGCTAAAAAGCCCAGTAAGTAACCTCATGCTTAAATGTATAAACATGTCCTACATGTCATGATTTTTAAGGTTTCTCCTTTTAAATGAAAAACTTTCCAAACATTCCMTTTTCAAAATTTCTTTACAAAACATTTCCTTCAAAATTCACTTACAGTAAAACATTCCATTTCCTTTCATTCGTGAGCTCACTAGAGTGTAATGGCTAGCCACTAGGCTCTGCAGTGGGCCATCTTATTTGGAACCCGATTTTATTCCTACCAATAGTATCGCAGAGTGGTTAACGTTCTTTCATCTCTTCACCTCCCCGAGGTGAATCATTACGTACCCTCCTCGAGGGTAGGGTTGGGTGCGTCAGTCCCCCATGCCCTATTTTCTATTCACATCCTTCATGGCTAGGTTTACACACTTTTCCGAAAACTTTAACATTTTCCTATAAAGTTCCATTTCCTAACCATGCACTTTCTAAATGTGTGAATGGCTCATGCCAGAAATGATGTAGAATTTTACCTACATGCTTATGATATGAAATGCAAACAACCTTATATAAAATATCATTCRACAACAGTACAAAATATGAAACATGATAACATTCCACACATCAACATGCAATCCCATACGCAATATATTAGAGCAACTAAAAGAGTTTAATTTCATTCGTTCATAACGTTAATGAGGTGAGAGGATTACTTACCCGGAGTCCTTTACATTAATGGGTTCCTACTTAAGTCGTGAGGTGAACTTCTTCAATCGTTCATCAACGTAAGGCCTCAAGATGACCTAGTTGTGATTACAAAAAGAAGGTCTATTTAGTTCGATCGTCCTAACTTAGGTTTTATGTGTTTAATCCAAGAATGTCCTTTATAAATTTATAAATTCATACTTAGTTCTTATATTATCGAATATCACGTTTTTAAGGTTACAATTCAACTCCTTAGCTCGGGTATAAACCTAATCTATATTCTCCCATAAATTCACTTCAAGGCATAATTATGTACAAATCATACAATTTCAATATAAAGTGTTAGCGTTTTCACCTTAAAATTCATGATATCCAAATGTTGCGGGAAGGGTATTGGATTCTCGGGCGTGCGCTCAATAGCCCTGGCGTCTGGGTATCGGTGCGCCTGGGCGTCGAGTGCCTGGGCGTCAGGCACTGGGTGCCTGGGCACTTATTAGGCGCCCGATGCTTGTTGGCACCTGGTGCTACTGGGCACGGCTGGGTCGGGTACTGCTGAGTACCGGGCCCTGTTCTAGGCCAAACAAACTCGGTTGATCAGCAATATTTCTAGTCAACTTCCGGCGACCCCGGTGACGAGCAGAATAGTGTTGGCACAAGGTCTAGTTTGCGACGAGAGAGAGCCAGTGAGCAACAACCGAACAGCGCCAAGCTGTTGCTGGTTCCAGATCTGGAAACTCCCTATTCTGGTTAAACCACAAGCAGTAGAGAGCCGCTGGCGGCGTGCGCAGATGGTCGAGCAAACGGCTGGGCTGAAGCGTTAACGCATCGGCTGGCCGCTTGGCAGAGCTTTGATTCAAGTGGCGAAGGCTTTCTAGTCGAAGCGAGCAGCACGTAGAGATTCGACGAGCAGAGCAGATCATCGACCGCTGCAGGTCTGACTATCATGATGTCGCCGCCGCTGGAATCAACAAGAAAAAGGGTCACCTCTGGAAATCATGTCGCTCGTAACCAAAGCCTCAGTCGTTTGCTTTTGATTACTTGCCTTCTGATTCAACACCCAACCAGTTTGCCCTGGCGGCAGTTTTACTAGAGAAGGTTGCTGCCTGTAGGAATGCAGATCCGATTGGATACCCGTGCAGGGGAACCCACAGAATGACCAAATTGGACCACGAGGGAGGAAGAAAGCCGGCGAACGAATTTGGGAGACAATAGTGAGACAGCGAAATATTTCCTCTAGTCGTGCAGGCGAGCAACAATGGTTGGTGCAGTGTCGACAGTGGAGAGAAGGAGCAAGGAAGGGCCACAGACAAGCGACGTCGGATAGGCAGAGGGGAAACAGAGGCGGCGGCATACGGGAGGAAGAAGATGAAGGGTTTCTTTAGGTTTTTCTTTTTCTTTTCTTTTCTTTTCMTTCTTTTTTATTTTTTTATATATTTTTCCTTTCTTTTTTGGGCCGTAACCTAAGCCCTTCGGGCCTTCCTATCCAAATCTAACCTAAAATATGTAAGTTAAATATAACGAGCTTTCTTTCGATAAAGAGCCCAACTTCCGACTAACAAATAAATAGGCCCACGAGTCGAGCCTTTAACCAAACGATAACTCTTATTTGACACGGATAATATTTTCGTATCTATTAAACGTGCAATTTCAAATATTAATCACATRTAAAACGTTCAACCCTAGTTGGCGSACAACTTCACGTGAAATCAAACAAAATTAAATAAGGAGACATTCCAGGGGTTACACCATAGCTACCTTTTGCTTATGCCTCAGAATATTTTCATAAGTGATCCATCTGTCTTCATTTACTTGATCCCACTCCATTAAGAGAGCTTGCTGATAATAAGCTATAATGCTATTCTWGCCGATTGTATCGAAATTTCAACKGGTAGGACTTTATCCTGGCTTTAGGTTAGCCAATAGAGTGTGAAACCCGTAGCTGCCTTAGGGGAGTTTCTATAGACCTACAATACCTCTTGCAATACTTTGTGTCATTTCCTAGGCTTATCTTCTACAACACTCTTTGTCATGTTAGTGAGCATTTTGTTGGTTGCYTTTGCATGTCCTTTACTCAAGGCATAATAAGTCATTGAGTGGATTAGATTGATTTACAATTACTGAACAAAGGCAACCACTTTATCTCCAGTAAAATCAGTCCCTAGATTAGTTGTGATTGACTCTGCGATCCCAAAACAAAAGCTGATTCGATACTTGATGAAGTTGATAACAACCTCATCAGTTACCTTAGTCAATGATTAGCCTTTTTCGACTTTGTGAAGAAATAGTAGCCACCAAGATAAAGGAATGGCCTTTGGAAGAAGGTAGGTAGATCTTACCGATGATGTCCATGGCCCAACTCCTGAACAGTTAAAGTTTCACTATAGGATGAGGTATTGCGACAGCGACGTTGAGCAAGTATCTGTGTTTTGGCAAGCCTCACAGCCTTTAGCACATGCGTGACAATCAACCGTTACTGTTAGCCAGTGGACTCCATGTCGATGTAGCGATCATCATAATTTTGACCCTACTTGGCATCCTCCACACAGTCCTTAGTGGACCTCTACAAAGGCCCGAGCTACTTCTTTCTTGACTAGGCACTTAAAAAGCAAGCCTTTGTGGATTCTTTTAAACAAGTAATATCAAACACTAAATAATTTACTGCTTTGTGCTTAAGTTGCTTACTAACTTAGCCGACGGATTCCTCAGGTAGTTGATGAATTCAATCCTCCAATAGGTCGAGTCATGACTACCAATGCATAGGATCAGCTGGTGGGAAAGAGCCGATAAAGCCTATGGTGGTATGTCCTCGTACCCCGATTGTTATTGATGGAAATCATTAGCATTCTGGATTTCTTTTCTTGGCAGATGTTCAAGTATTACATCGGCAAATTTCCTTTGTAAGGCTTGTGTCTCCTAGTATAATTCAATGAAGTTGGCATTTTTGAACTTGTATTCTCTTGTTGAGAGTCTCCCATGACTTGAACAATTTCTACTTTCATTAACAACATGAAACGAAGGCTAAGGATCAAGGCCTTGTATTGTGGTTGATTATTGGACCCTCATCTCTCTAGCTTGAACATGAAACTTCCCTTAAGGCCAGTTGGGCTAGTGACTGGGATGCTGCTCCTGTCCGGTAGCTAGTTCTAGAACCATTGAAGGTTTACTTCCATGGTCTCACTCCTACATAACTTTGGGTCTCTGCCAATGGATCAGCCACTTCAAGGCATGGATGTTCTGGTAGGAAATTGGCTATTTCCTGACCTTTTATAGCTCTAAGCGACATATATTCCAGTGAGAAGGCAGCGATCTTCACGGCCCACCTCATAAATCTTTCTTGTGAGACTGGTCGATTAAAAAGGAAATGAACCAGATCTACCTTGCAAATGAAATTTACTTCTACCGACAGGAGGTAGTATTCTAACTTGGTACAAGCATGAAAAAGTGAAAGGAATAATTTTTCAATGGGAGAATACCTAGATTATGCATCATTGATATGACTGAGGTAGTAGATGGCTGTCTCGATTCCCTCATCATCGTCTTGTTCCGATAGATGTCAGATTGAAGTCTCGGCAACAAATAGGTATAGTTGCATTGACTTTTCCCCCTATGGCGTAGCTAAAACTGGGGGTTTAACAAAGCTGCGTTTGATATATTTAAAGTCCTCCTGATGTTTTGCCCCTGATGTAAAACTTTCAGCTGGCCACAACTTATAGCAAAGATGAGAATGCTTTGAGTTTCCCAACTGAGTTTGCCACGAATCTCTTTAATAAATTGATCTTGCCAATTAAGCTTTGTAATTATTTCTTGTTCCTTTGGGGCCTAGTCTCCAAAATTATCTTAGCCTACTTGGCTTCAACTTTGATCCCCCTTTAGTGTACCAAAAAACCAAGGAAATGCCTATCCAATACCCCGAATGTGCACTTAGTAGGGTTCATCTTCAAGTTGTGCCGACGCTTCCTCAGGAAAGACTTTTTCAAATGGGCTAAATGTTGGGCAAAGGTAGGAGATTTAACGACTAAGTCATCAATGTATAATTCCATGCTTCATCCTATTAGATCATCCAAAATCTTGTTCATGGCCATATTACCCTCACATTCTTTAACTCAAATGGCATGACCACCCATTTGAGCAAACAAATTGACCCCAGACACTTGAAAGTCGTTTTGTGGAAATCATTTTCGGCTATGAAAATTTGGTTTTAGCATGAGTACCGCCCACAGAGCTAAGAAATCTGTTACTTGCGGCTGACTCAACAAGCTTATTTGCCATAGGCATAGCATACTCGTCTTTGGGTGTTGCTAACTTTAGGTTTCTTAAGTCAATATATACTTGTACTTAGCTGTTTTTGTCGATGACGRGCATGATATTTAATATCCASTTAGCATACTTAGTAGTTCGGATGCAGCTGCACCACCGATAGCCGTCCAACCTTCTTCTTAACCTTCGAGAAAAGGCTAGGTTGAAGCTTTTGGCTGGCTGCTTATAAGCTTTGTATCCCTTTTTGATAGTTAGGTGATGCTTCCCCACTCTTTGATCCAAGACTGGCATTTCATGGTAATCCCATACAAAACAATCCCTATATCGCTTGATTAACTTGATCAGTTGTTTTCGCTGCTCCTTATTTAAGAAGGTGGTGAGCCACGCAAGTCTGGTTTCTTAATGATCTCCCCAACTGATGTCTATAAATGAATCTTAGGGTATAACACGGGATGCCTGCTTGAGGTCTCATTCAATTTTGAGGACCTTTGATACCTCTTCTGCTTTCTCTAATTAGGCAATTTCTATTAGGAGCTTGTAGACAGTTGAGTAGGCTTTCAATTTATCCAAACTTTGAGTGTCTATCTTTCCTAGCCCGAGTCTTTTTCTACCTTAGGTTCTCATGAACTAGTCCTCCTATTCTCAGTTGAGTTCACAGCCTAATGATACCTTAGCAAAGTGAGATGGCTCAAACTCTTATGAGTAAAGGATAGCATTGCTCATGCAGATATCAGCTGAAAGTGGACTTGAATTAGCTTGAGTGACCTCCATCTGGTCACTATCCCATAGAATGAGTTGCTGGTGAAGGGTGGAAGGGACAAATTGGTTGGTATAAATCCAATCTTGCCWTAAAAGCACCATATAGGCTAGCATCTACTACAAAGAAAGTTATTCTACTAGTCTTTGAGTCAACTATGATGCTCATAATTAGATCTCCCTTGGCTTAGATAGACTCCCCTATAAAGTTAGTCATTTGAGTATCAGTATTCATCAAATCAGTTGATTTCTTACAGAAACATTTCAACATGGAGATGGGCATGACATTGAAAACGGCTTCTCCATTAATGCAAACTCGGCTAAGTGGATAGTCATCCAGATGAGCCTCGATATAAAGAGGTTTGAGATGATTCACCATTTTCTTGGTCGGCTTAGGGAAAGACATCTGTGGCTCGACTGATGAGAAGTAGGTTGCGGGCTTGACTAACTTAGTCATTGCTTCCTTGATTGATAGGACATCTCCTGTCAAGGAACTCTTTCGATTTGCAATCTTGAATTTAGCTAGTAGTAGACTGATGACATTGATCCCCTGATCTATCTGTTTCTCAAATAACCTCAGATGCTTTTTAGGCAAGGTTCTTTACTGAGCTCTTTGTCTTTGTTCTCTTCTTTTCTGGGTCTCCGTCAAGTACAGYGGCGGAAACGAATTGACAATCATTTGGGTAGCTAGGATTTATACGGTCATGGTATCCTCCATCAGATGAAATTTAGTTGTAGTTCTAAGTTAATCTTTCGAAATGGAAGGCTTACCATCCAGCTGAATAAATGATGAGGTGTTTGCACATGGCAAGATAGTCTACTGTTGTAGTGATTCTGTGGTGTTGGTGGATAAGCGCTCTTTTACCATTTCGTGATTGTGATGTCTTCTCGTGCCACTGCAACTTTTTAGCTGCATGAACAGCGTCATCACGCTAGAATTGGCTGTTGGGAAGGGTTTCATGTCTATTAATTATTCCTAGGACTTCCTTATTTGAAAAATGAAAACACCCTTCCTGGTAGCCCTTTGAGTAATGTTCATGAAGATCACACAATTGTTAGTATCATGGCCAAATGAGTTATATCATTTGTAGTATCTCTTTCCATTTAATTCCTTAAAAGAAGGAATCGTCTGGCTAGCCAAGAACTTAATCTACTTATTTTTGAGCACTTGATCAAAGATCTGATCGACTTTCGATACGCCGAAAGAATAACTCGGCTACTCGCCTAGTTTGGCTTCCTCTTCTCCTTACATAGGTCACAGATTAGGGCAAGTGTGGTGCCACCTTGAGTAAGTCAACTGCCATGATTTCGGCTAATTCATCTTCTTCTCAATCGACTATATCATTGATGATTGAAATCATGGTTTGCCCTCTGCTAAACTTGGTTGCTCGAAATTTAACTTTATCATTGATGAACTCTTCTGCACAGATAGATAAGGCCAAAACTTATGTAGGATAAGCTTCTCCTTTAGATGTGGATTCATATAGCCGATTGCTATTTTAACATACTGAACTTCTTGCAATAAAGTGGGAAATTTTTTTTTCATTGACCTAAATCTCTCGAGGAAATCTAACACATCTTCATTGGCTTTTTGTTTTACGGCTAGCAAATCTACAAGTGAAAACTCCACAATAGCTCTATAGAACCTCTTGTGGAATAGATGTTCCATATCGACCAAACTATTGACCGAATTGGGAAGTAGGCTAGCATACCATGTGAAGGCTACTCCAGTTAGTGACAAGAGTAGAGCTGTAGGCTGTGCAAGTCGATGTTGCTGAGCTCTCCACATTAAGTCATGAATTGGCCAATGTACTCCATCGTTCTTTTATCATCATCTCCTAAGAAGGTAGAAAACTCAAGTGTCTTGTACCCTTGCAGCATGACAATTTCATCGTCTATCCACTGTGGGTAGGGTTTCCTGTAAACCAAATGGTCATTACTAGTAATGTTGAGCCCAAACTGCCTCCTTAATACATTAGCTACTGCATTAGCATTGACTAGTGTAGAAGTCTGTGTTGGCTGAACTCCCCAATTGGCTTGTGGCTGTCTTTTGAATTGATATGCTCGCACTGGAAAAGTAGCTCTCCTGATATCCTCTGTCAATGGGAAGTATGCGCTCTTGTGCCTGAGGTGTTTGAGTTCCCGTAGTCGGTAATATTTGCCGCATGTTGAAACCCTGGGTTTGGCTGGCAGGAAACTGAGTAGCATAATCTTGTCGTTCAGTAGTGTAATACCCGAGATTTAGCTTCTATTTTTCTTTTCGAACTTTATATGTATATATAATTCATGTTCTAATCCACTAATTAGATTGTATTCATGATTGTTAGTAAATTGATTAATTTACGGTGAAAGAACTTGGAGGCTGTAACGTTCGATGTGCCAATCCGAAATAAATAATTATTTCCTTGATTTATTATTTGTTATGTGAGTATGTTTATTTAAAGTTGAAATTTTATCACTTTACTTTAATTAGAAGTCTTAGTTAATTAATTTAGACTTGACCTGTTAGAACCCGTCCTTTTCTTATTCAAATCTAAAATCAGATTTGGAGTTCGATTTTGGACCAGAAGAAAACTGCTAGATCTTTAATTTAGGTGGGCTTAGTTGGTTAACTAATAAAAATGGCACACGAAGAAATTTTAGTTAGGGTTAATTTAGCTTTTAAAAAATATATATATATATATACGACCTGAAGAAGAATGACTGGTTCATCTTCTTCCTAAACCATAAAACCTACCCTCACCACCGCCACCTCCCCCTCTGCCCTCCATCGATGCCCGGCCTTCCCACTCTCTCTCTCTCTCTCTCTCTCTCTCTCTCCCCTCTTCTCTAACTAGTTTTGAACGACACTCCATCTCCTCCATTCTCGTCAAGCGACTTTGGCACCCCGGCGACCTGAGGGACGCAGACGCACAAGTGACCGGCCGCCCCCATGGCCAACGACCGAACGTCCAGGGGCCTAAGCACCCAAGCGACTTGAGGACCAGGCGAACAAGGTGCCCAGGCAACCAGGCACCGTGCACCGTCGGCTGGAGCTAGTAGCGCCCGCAGCACGTGAGTGACCAGGACCGCCATTCGCAGGCTCGGAGAGTATTTCTTTCCCGAGCATGATTGACGCCATTACGTCTTAGACTTAATACCACACCTAAGGTTCGAGATTCGAGGTGAATCCTTAGTTTCTTTATTTAAATTAATCAAATGGGCTAGGTCTTATATTATGTAATGACAATTAAGAAATAAAATATGGAATACATTTAATAGAAAATTTAACTTAGTATGATAAAGTAAAAAGGAGGATATAATTCTAGAAATATATTGAAACGTAATTTAGGGTGAAATTAGATTCTGTATGGCAAAATAATATACATTGTGATTACGATTATTATTGTTATTTTATGAACAAATTAGGAGTCATGAAATTAAATTGTATTGTTAGTAGTTCGATTTTTATTGACATGGAAATTCATCTTTAGAAATTATTAGTTAAGGTCATCATAGGAAAAACGATGAAGGTATTAACGGTAAACACCTGTGTTAAATGAATGTGTTTGGTTAAACAAGTTTCAAATGAATGTTCTTTGTGTAATAATATTAGGATACTGTGGCACATTAACATTGTGGGCAATGAAGGCATCTCACTAATGACTTAAAGTAGAACTTTGCTAAGGACTACAAGTAAGTAAATTCTCACATTCTCATTAACGTATATGTGTTGTTGTTATAATTAAATTGCTCTTAGGTGAATTGAATGTGTATTGAATCTGAGTTCTATGTAAGTAAATTCCCACATTCTCATTTAGTTGTAATGCAAGTATATTGTTATCATGATTCAATCTCTATGTGAATTGAATGTGAATTCATAATGGATATTGAAGTGAATTTTTTAAAATCACTACATTCTCATTAATTATGGTACAAGTGTATTATTACTATAATTGAATCTTCTTATCTGAATTGAATACGAATTGATAATTGCTYTTATGTGTATAATGTGATATTATTTCAAGTATGTGAATATTATTACTCATTGACATGTTAGAAATTTTAAGTTAAGGGTTTATATGGTCCATGAGCACGTAGATTGCACTAGTTGCATATTCTCTTGTATGGACATAATCATACATTCATAAAAGGAAATATTTTTAAAGAATGAAATTTGAAAAGTAAATGTTTTGAGGAACAAAGTTTTTAAAGATGTTATTTTTATGATGAATGATTTCCAAACGTTAAAGATTTTGAAAAAAGGGTGTAAAGCCAAACCCATGAAAGATGTGAATGGGAAAAGGGGCGTGGGAGACTGGCGCACCGACCTAACCCTCTTGTAGGGTGGGAAATTATGTAATGTTCACCTCTTATGAGGTGATGTTCAGGAAAAGATTTAGTAATGTTAACCGCTTTGCAGTTCTACCGGTACAAAATGTGGTTCCAAAGAATAATAGCCCACTGCAGAGCTTAATGGCTAGGCATTACACCAAGTGAGCTCACGACTTTAAAGGAATGGAAATGTTTAAAAAGTTCTTACATTTTGAAAGTGAAACTTTTTATGAGAAAGTTTATGAAATGCAAATGTTTAAAAAGCTTTTATTAAGAAAGTGAAATTTTATAACTTATGACATATAGGGCACTATTCATCCATTCGTGCATGGGGATTTGCTTACTGAGCTTAGTAGCTCACCCCATATTTCCTTATTTTACGTTTCAGGTGATGATTAACCAAATGGTGCGTGGAGATCGTTTGGAGCAAGCTTTGATACCTAGGAGTCGTTCTGTTAATTAAATTTTTTATTTATTTATGAACTTGAAAGTTTAAAATTTATTCCTTTATTGTTAAAAGCTTCTGCTGAAATTTTAAATATATAAGAATTAAGTCAGTAACATTCTTGGATTAGGTTAGTTTCTGATATAGGTGTGTTACAAGTAGTCTATTGGATGTACTGCCCTATTATATATGAAAAATTCAAAGCCCATGGTAAGAAGGGATTAGAAACTTCYTGAGTGTTATAGGGTATCGACTGCCTCCTAGCTACAATGATCATCCTACATCATGCTGTCCTCCAGACGAGGTATATGCCATTGGTTCGAAGTGTTTCTTTGAGCTAGTATAATCGTGTCCTCCAAATTGTGGCATAAGTGGAGCCCATSTTTGTACTGCTTCTAGACTTTCCAAAGAGTGATTATTCATTAGGGTAGAATGGCAAGTAGCTAGAAAAGGATTATAATATGCTGAAATTCCATGTTGCACTAAACCTTGTATCTCGTTCTGTAGCATAGGCTTGAAAATAGTGGTAAACTGCTCAACTAGATTTGCATTAACTTCTGCGTTGATCCATAATGAATCCGATGGCTGACAAAGAAGTTGGAGTCACATATTTGTCAGTCACTATTGAGGGATCTCTATGGCTAGGAGCCGTTTCTGGGGGAAAATCCTGCCTTTCTAGATTTTGCCAGATAGCGCTCACCGAGCTGAGCTTCCGGCATATCTGTAGGAGGTGTGTCTTGGACATGAGTTTGATTACTCTTATTTTCAGCCATGATTGCTTGGTCAGTATGAAGTTTCATGAACACTTAAGAGACCCAACTGGGAGTGCCAACTATATTGGTATGCAAAAATTGCCTAGCTGACTCGACTATCCTGGTTGTGGCTCAYTGAGCTTTTCAACAAAATGAGGCTTGAGTTCCAGTTAGCTAGCCATGCAAACAACTCACTAGATTCATAGCAACCTCTTTTTTCTACATGGAATTCTTGAGTTAGCTTTAGTAAGCCCTCACAAAGTGTGCAAATGAAATATGCTAACCAAGAAAAAAAGTGTTAAATGTGTGTGTTTACCATGGCTAAGAAACAACAAAGTGAAATATTCTAGCCTAACAGGAAGCAAAAAACTAAGATAAACAAATGTGAACTAGAAACAAACGTCAAATAACTGAAAGGTATAACTAAGATAGCTGAAGCTAGCTGAGTGATTATATTGAAAGATGCTAAAGAACAAAAAAAAAAAAAAAAAAGATGCAACTTAGTTATCTCTGGCCAAATAAGTGATTATGTTGAAGGATGCCAAAAAGCAGAAAGATCCAACTTAGTTAGCTCAGAATAAACTAGTGATTATGTTGAATGAGAAAATGATGCAGTTAAGATGATGAAAGATGCTAAATAATCCGATATGAGCTAGAAAGCTATAAAGTAAGCTGTAAAGAAAGCAGTAAAAAAAGCAATAAGGAACTGAATAAGCTAACAAATATGTTTCTGAGGTTGAAAATGCTTATGATGTAAGAAAACAAATAAGTGCTCTAATTCATAGACATTGTAGAAAAGGAGTACAAAACTAGCCTAAYAAAGCAAATAATCAATTAAGACTAAAAAGGTGATTATAAAACTAGGTATCAAATGAAAACATAGATGAAAAGAAAGATAATATACTTAATTATTGAGGTGATTGATCATTTTTCTCTTCTTTCTCTCTTCTTATTTATACTTTTTTGTGCAATGTTCTTTTATTGGCTGGTGGCCAAAAAAGTCAGTCCTTTCTCCTCCTCCCGTGCTATTTTCTCAGCCCGCGTTTACCTCAATCGGCCATTCAGTTGATCGTTCCCATTGATCTTCAGTCAAGTGGTTATGGTATTATTTGGTTGTAGAGCCAATCTCTTGGTTTCCTGCTATTTCTACCGCTTTTGCTAACTTTTCCCTCCTACTTATCAGTTATCCTATCATCCGTTCCTTTCCTGACTTTCATTAGGCGTTGGGTTCCTTAGCAGTTTTGACTTCTTTTTCCTTGGTGTCTTGTCTAATTTGGTTTTACTCGGCTATCCGTTAACTCCTATCTTAACCGTTGAGGTCTGTATTTTTAAATGTCAACATTTTGTTATTGACCTATAAATTCAATTATAGAACTTCTGGTTGTGGAATTCGAAATAATGCTACGAAAAGAACAATTCAAGAAAGTAAAATCATGTCGAAATGGACTCTTTCTTTCTTTATCAGTTTTGAATCTTTTGGACCAAAACATAATCGCCTTATGTATTGATGTAGGCATAAATTACAGGGACAAAAGGCCACAACTTTCCAAGAAACAWATGATGATGAACACCCTTACAATTATTTCTCTACTTGTTTTTTTTTGGTTCACCTTTCTCTGCATGAAATTATGTATGATGAGGAAATCAGAGTTCTGTGGTCCTCACTATTGCTCATAATTAACTCTGACTAGCGTTGTCTCAAGATATCAGATTTCATCCACAGCCATCAATTAGTTCAACTCATTCATAACGAGTTTGATCAAGTTTTTATTTCTAAAGTTTGGTTTTTCAAATGCTGAGGCAATGTTCCTATTTTGCTCCCTATGTGTGCTTTACGGTCTCCAGGAAGTTCTTCATTTCATTTCCTTTTCGGTTTTATTATATATATATATATATACATATATATATATATATATATATATATGTACGAACATTATTGACCTGATTAATACGATTAGGAAATGAACTGTGAATAAGGAAATGTGAAGACAGTAAGACATTTGGAGCATACGAGATAACATTGATGAATGCGTCAGAAGATGGTGAATTAATTTAAAATAAAAATTCCCTACATGTCAAACTCGGTCATATCTAATAAGATAGTAATCGCCAATTGGTAAAACTAGCTTTGTTGCTTTTGCAAAGTGGGYCTAAATGCTTCATTCACCATAGCTTCATATTATCCTTTCTTGCTTTTTTGAATATTTGTTACGCAACGTGCAAACAAAATCATTCGACTCCAAAAGATTAAAAACCCAACTCATGGAAGTTCACGTAGTCGCAGTTTGATCCGTAAAAGGGATCCTTTTCTTGTAAGTAGAGGAAACGAAGTGATCATCATTTTCTCACTTTTTTACTTTGAAAACATGATGTTCCAATGATTCATATCCTTCCTTAAAAGCACAACTGAATGTTATTATGACTCATTGGCGGAGCATAAACAACACAAGCTGGCCCATCTCTTTAGAGCGACGGTCGTCAGTAGCAACCGGAGACGTGCCCCATTTCATATATATAGGCTGTACGTGAATACACAGTCACTGTAATCTAATTTGCTATTCTACGTATGTCTACATTGAACGCAATGCTACCAAGGTTGGCTACTTTATAGCACGCAATTATATAGAAAAAGTAGAAAATAAAAAAACAATTCGAAAATGTTGGTGCTCATAAATACCTTAACTTATAAAGGATAGCCGTCATGAAGTTAGCAACCATCTAATACGCTGGGATGTCATAACACGAATCGTGAAGATGGCTATCAGCTATTTTGGTAACGACTGATCTGATTTGAACACAATAAGGTTGGAGTTCTAACTAGCTAACTATTTGAGAGATTGTAAGACTTGCAGCTTTTTTTTTTTCCTTTTTTAAGGAGTAAGTTATTGAGTTAATTAGAGAAAACCCTTAGCGACATGTGCATCGAACTATACGCTCTGGYAGAACAGATTGAAACTCATGAAAAAATTGTAGGCAAATTGAAAATTGGCTAAACAAATGAAATGTAAACTAGAAATCTATTGATGAATGGATAAAGACTTTACCAAATTAAGCTAGCTGAAAATGACATCATATTTCTAACTCAATGCAAGGCGCAAATATCTGAAAGCTGAAAAGAAAGTTACAAACTGATTAGAAAGCTAAGAAAAAGCTGCATAAAAGCTATTTGAAGCACATTACCCTAGCAAGTGTACTAATGTCCAAAATACTATAATAGTGAATCAAGTATCGATTCCACCAAAATCTTTAATCAAGTACCACATTTACTAAATTTTTCTAATCTAAACATACCTATTATGAGTGATATCAACTAACAATTACAAATAAAGGAAAAACACTAGAAACTCTAATTATGAGATTAACTATTAAAATTTTAAAGACGTTTATATGATAAAATGAATTGGTAAGGGTATTAATTTGATTTATTCTATTAATAATCCAAATTGATCACACATTTATTACTATAATTCCCAAATCATATGTAATTGTTAAGGGTAGAATTTCTTAAATTAGGTTTTACCCAATCCCTTAACCCCCTAATTTAAATTAAGTTAATCAAAATTGCATTATCGATTTATGAAATTCCCTGATTTCACTAACCATAGTTACCTATTTTCAAAAACTGTCCAACAGAAATTGAATCTATCCCTACTCGGTTTAATACAATTGGTTATCTTTACCTAATTCTTAACCAATTATTTCACTTCTTGGTCCTTCACAATTGACTATTAAATCGATATATAGGTAGCTAGTCTATAAGCACATTAAGAATGCCGCAACAACAACTAACAATTAAGATAGTATGGGAATAAATAATAAAGGCATAGAAACAATCAAGTCATTAATATAAAGAAACAATTTTCACAAGAATCCTAACCAACAATAGAGAGTTTAGCCTAAAAGAGTCATTTAATCAACTTTTGAAAACACAATAGACATGATCGCAATTAGGAAAAGAAAAGAAATAACTTGATTTGATGAATAAATCCTTAAGTATCTTGATTGAATCCACCTCCAAATGCTCCCAAATGAATGGCTCAAGTTCTCTCAAATAAAAATATGCTAGCTTTAAAAATATCATCTAAAACTTGTTATTTAGTGTAAAACATGCCCTATTTATGAAGAAATCAAAAAAACAGTAGAAATTAAGATAACGAGGCCAAATACCTTATGGAAAAGCTTTCATTGAGAGCAAAGAAAAAAAAAACTGAGGAAAGAAACACCTTTAAATTGGGGCCAAATATGGACTTCTCGTAAAACATGCTTTGAATTGGCGCTAGTTTTTTTGTTCAATCCTGCGCCGGATAGATTCTGGCCAAAATCTCCACTTTTTCCACATCAGATTGGCGCCTGTTTTTGGTAAAAATCGGGCTAGTTTTTCTTGTTTTCCATATTTAGCCAATTTTCAAGGTTTTCAAATTCTGAAAATTGCATTTTGACTCCAAACTTATCTGGATTTATGATTTGGCCTCTTTTCTCTATTCTTTTTCCTAGTTTTGCCCCTTTTATTGTCTTTGAGATAAAAACCTTGCAAACAATCATTTTAAAACCAAATTAAGTGCAGTACATGGTTTAACACATGTAAATTAATAAGAATCAGCTTAAGTAAGGGCAAAAATATATTATAAGAATGACTTTATTGACTATTCCCTTACTTTGCTTTTTGTTCGTCCTTGAACAAAGTATGGCGATAAGATAATTAGAAATCTAGAAGGATTACCCCAAGACACTAAAATACAAGAAGAAATAAGTTCATTTACACATTCAACTCAATAGCACATTAAAAATTTCATTAGTTGGCAAAAGAATTCGAGTGTTAATAAGAAACATCAATTTATGAGAAGTGAGTTTGTGCGAATAGCCAAAATGAAATGCCTAGTAAAAAATTGACAGACATTTGGAGAATTATGAAAAACTTAACCAACACTAAAGTATAGAGCAAGTAAAAAGTTCACCCCTTATGTTTGTAATTATTACTAGATCTCCACTAACCAAGATAACCAATATCGACACAGGTTAAGTAGGACCTTTATGCCTATAATGTGATAACCTTAGAAAATATACTTTACTTTACCCCTACTTTTTGTTCATTTTGCATCAATCTACTAATGCTTCGAGCCTTAAATTGTGTTAAGTTTCTCCACTTTAGTGATATTGAGTTAAGAGGTAACTGATCTAGAAAATGTTTTGATATTACTAGAAAGCTTGATCTTTAAGGGTATTTTCAGATTGAAGATAATTGCTACAGCATCCAGGCATACAAGCACAGTCATGAAAAGAAAAGAACAAGGAAAAGTGCAAATCTCCAACATTTATTGAAGGATCGGATTGAAAACAATAGAACTATTAAACAAACAAGAAAAATATCTTTGAGAAATCTAACTTGCAATTAACTTATTTTGAGCTAAACCTTTACATGTCACCCAAGAAATATCATTGAGCATTATCTTCTTCGTTGAAACTCTCTCAAAAGATTGATTGAATTTTCAATTGTATTATCTATCCATCATGGGATCTACAATGAGCTTCTATTGTAAAAATCATCTTATTTAAAAGGTGAGTTCTTTGTCAATTTTATACTCTTGTGATGGAGGTGAGGTTAGTTGTGTAAGACCTAAAGAGTGCACCTTTCTTGTGTCGGCGAAAGGTTGATTGTGTGATACCACCTATGTTTTCTATAAGCCTTGTGAAATTACATATATTAGTGGAAGTTTGAAATCCTAACAGAGATCCTAAATAGTAAATGTATACTTTAGAAAATTGAACAATTATAAATCCTTATGTTTCATTGTCTCAATGCCTTTTACTCTTTAATCTTTGATTCCATATTAATATATTGATATTTTGTGGCATTGTATCTTTCAATATTATTCTTGCTTATCTTTACAAGTGTTTTCCTCATATTATCTTCTAGAAATCTCATAAACTATACTAGTTGTTTGGAACATGATTGCATAACTAAATAGTTTAAGGGTAGAAATATTCGTATAAACCTAATTCACCCCCTTCTTAGGTATTTTCAGTTCCTGCATAAGTGACTCCTCATTAGATGGTTTGAGTGGATTGCTGAATCTTTTTGATGACCCTAATGATTCAAATTGTTTACCATGTACTYGAACTAAGTCAATTTTAGCATTTGGTCACTTGTATCATCTTSTTTTTCTTCATCTTCATTTGCTTCAACATAATAGTCATCTTTGCTACAAAATTCCAGCAAATGTTCAACAACTGCTTTATCTGTCATATTGATTGAAGAACACTGCTCCGAATTGTTCGAAAATTTCATTGCATGAAGGTTATTGAATGTGATATCCTAATCACGAACTCTCATAATTAAGTCTCCTTTTGCATATCTGTGACGATTCTTCCCATAGTAACGAATGGTCTTCCCAAAAGGATGAGCACCTTCTTATCCGCTTCATAGTCTAATATGATAGATAAAATCCATTGGGAGTATGATTTGTCTACTCGAACCAATATATCTTCATTTTACCTTCATAGAAGATGTATTTTAATGGAGCTGCTCATTGAAATGGTGCTGGAGATGAAATAATCTTTGTTACACCCGAAGGTGATGTCTTGTCACATTCATTCTTTTTTACTCTACAATGTTAAAAAAATGTTGTTGAGTATCAACCTCTCATTCTTAGATTGGAAATAGCAATGGAATTGCAACATTGCAACTTAGAGTCCATGGAGATTTAAAACTGATAGTCAATCAAGTCCTTGATGTTTATGAAGTGAAGAAGTCTATACTCATTCCTTATTGCAAATAGACAAGACTAATAATGGAATAGTTGGGTGATGCAACGATTGAACATGTGCCAAAGAATGAAAACAGACGAGTTGATGCTTTGGCAAAATTGGCTTCTTTCCTCTCCTTGCCAGATCCACAAAATCAAATATCGTCAAAATTGGATATTCCTCCATGATCAGAAAATGAACATGAAGATGATAAAGGAGAAGATGCAAATGGCATAACCAATGTTATTTCAGCGAGCAATGTTGAAAAGAAAGATTGGCATCAACCAATCATCGATTACCTCTGTAATGGTATCCTGCCTAAAGAACTTCGTAGGAAAAGTGACATTTGGTGACAGGCTCCAAGGTTTGTTTACTTTGAATATATTCTCTATCGACATTCATTTGAAAGAGTCTTCTTATGCTGTTTAGGAGAAGATGAGGCAATGCAGGCATTAGCAGACGTTCATTATGGTATCTACGGTGCTCATCAATGCTAACCTAAACTCCATTTTCTAATTTAAAGAATTGAAAATTACTACATACAAAGATAAAGGATTGCCTGGAATACACTCGAAAATGTCAAGCTTGTCAAATTCACAACAATTGCATTTATCAACCACCAGAACTGTTGCATCCAACAGTCGTATCTTGGCCATTTGATGCACTGGGACTTGACATAGTTGGACTATTACCAAAGTCATCTACTAGACATGTGTTCTTCTTAGAGGTAAAAAATTATTTCTCAAAATGGACTGAAGCTGTGGCACTAAAACGGAAGTGAAAAAGCAAAATATTTTTGACTTCATTTGCGTGAACATCATCCACCGCTACGAAATTATAAAATACATCAACACTGATAATGGAAAGCCTTTTTGTAGTAGTGAAATGACTAGACTTTGTGAAAAATTCATCTTCAAGCAATATAGACCTTCGATGTATTATGCAGCTGCTAATGGATTAGTCGAAGCCTTTAACAAGACTCTTTACAATCTATTGAAAGAAGTTATCAACATGTCAAAAAAAAAAAAAAGATTGGCTCTAAAAATTGGAGAAGCTATGTGGGCGTATCGAATAACATTTCGTGCACCAACACAAAATATGTCGTATGCATTGGTTTATTGCATCGAAGCAGTTTAAGAGGCTCTTCGAAGTAAGGCATCTAGTCTGGATAGGATCAGGACAACTTTATCCAATTTATGAACCACTTTTTATTAGCACTTCCAGTACTGGTAGGGGCATCGAGTCAGAATATCCCTCCTTCATACATGAGTAGACTAGTCGCTATGCATTTTCTTCCTAGTTAGACTCTACAAGATATAGACTTATGCATGAAATAAGAACGGCATAGTGATAGTAGTAAGATCGACTATTCAATTTCATGAAATTTTTCCATTTTCTTCCAATAGTTCGACCGATCATGAAAAATTGTCGGCCTAAAAATTCTCATGCCATGTCTTATTCATTATTAAATGAAGAAAAAGACTCTTCAGATCCAAGAGGTTTTGTATGAAATGCTTGGGGAAAGTGTAAAAGTTGAACCTACTGCGCCATGTCACAATAAGAGGTATTGTATGCACCTTTTCAAGAGCATCTAGCAAGTTGGCTAGGTTTCTTTTGGTTTTTTATTTCCTCCAGCATTAGCTCATAGTTACTTGTTTATAAGAGTAAGATAGTCGTTATACTCTTTCTTTATCAAAGATATTGATGTTCTTCCTCTTGAACGTCAATTACCTTCATTAAGGATAGGTGTCCAAGAAGGGCTTACAGAAAAAGAAAGTTCATCCTCATTCTTTTCAAGTTGGTGAGATGGTGCTCGCAATTCGACAGCCAATCATATACCTTTAAAAGATAAAGAAGTTCATATCAAACTGGATGATCCATATGTTGTGCAGAAAGTGTATTCAAGTGGTTTTATACAATCTTGCTAACAAAGATAGATTATATGTTGGCCCCATCAGTAGAAAGTATTTGAAGCCATATTATGCATAAATTGCAACAAGCTCCTTAATTGCAAGAGCTTAAACTACAAGTTGCTCCTAGCCTCCATGAGCTAAAACTGCAAAAAAAATAACGACCAAAGGCGTAGGATATTGTAAAACTACGAATACATCCTAATAAGTCCAAGTTGTAAAAATGGATACTCCTAACCTATAGGAAGTATAAACTGTGTATGGTTTTTCCCATAAATCATATTTCTCTTACATGAACTACTTTTTCACTTGATTCCTTCTCAAGGATACGTAGGCAACTTGGAAGTCAATTTCTGAGTTCAGTCATAACATAATAAATTAAACAATCTTTAATTAAGTAAATAGTTGATAAATAAAAACTTCAAAAGAAAAAGAAGAACGAAAGAAAGGAGAAAGTACAATGGAAGAAAATGCATACTTTATTCATTCACTAGCTGTAAACAAGTATTTAAGAAAGGCACATAAAATAAGGTTCTTAAACATTGAACTTAAAGTTAATCATCTCTTGCTTGCTTGCTTCAAAGAGCTCATTCATATCTTCCAAGTTCTTCACAACCTCGTCGGAATGAAAATGAGTATTTTCAATGGTAACAATCTCATCTCTCTTGGTAGAAAAATAACTTCCACATTCTTCAACTCTTCATGGCTCTTCAAAAGTTCAACTTAAGTTCCTTTTTTCAAGAGCAGGGAGTTCTTAATGCAAGTTGTTGATCTTTGTAAATGTCATCTGTTTGCTCATGTCAGACTCCATGAGTTGTGACTAGGCACTAGAAAGAGACTCAATGTATGGCTTTATAGTCATCAAGTCACATACAAAGGACCTTAAAGATTCATATATGCAAGCTTCTTGAAAAAGGTCAACCAAATCCTTTTTTAAGGTAGAAAGATGAATAGAATCCATCTTCTTCATGTCTTCAATACTCTCAATACTTCTCCTTTAAAAGCAAAAATGGACTCAGTTGGTGTTTAATAAGCTCCTCACCAACTTGGCGCTACAAAAACTGAAGATATTGAAGTCGGAGCTTTTATAACACAACTCCATGAAACTCAGAAACGGTGGCCGCAATAGCTTACCTTTGAGAAGGCCTTACCTTTCATTGCATGAAGAGATAGACCACTTACCTTCAAAGATATACTAGTTGGCTCACCAGTAGGRTTGCTAAGAAATGGCAGATCGATCATAGGGGATTGAGTGATATCATCATCATTCTCGCACAATTTGATTTGAGGCAAGCCATTATCAATCCCGTCTGTAAGAAGAGGGATTTCTTCCATATGCAAAGCACCTTCAAGTGCCCCTAACTAAGAAATCAAAAAATTAGAACAAATCTAAAATCAAAAGTATGTACATCAAGAATGATATACTTACACAAAGTGCTAAAGCCTGAGTAGACATAGTCGAACTAGGTACTCCTTTCAAAAGGCCAGAAGAAGTAGTAGCACCACCTAATGTCTTCTTCTTCTTCAAAGGACGATTCCATGGATGATCTTGTTTAGTATCAGTCACTGATCCACTTTCACTAGAATGGGTATCAATTTGCTCCTCAACTATAGAAGAACTCACAACTCTAGACTGAAAGTTCGCTACATGAATACACAATAATATCTTGTTTGTCGGAGAAGCTGCAGATTCCTTAGAAAATGGCATCAGTAGAAGAAGGTCTCAAATGATTGAAGATCACTATATTCTTTCCCTTAAAGGTAGCTCTTGCAGTTCCATTCGATCAAGAGTCCCATTCGATCAAGAGTCCTACCAAGTATTGTATTCTTTGGTAGCATGTGACTTTTACATCGCCATTGGAAGTTCAACTAGAGAATGTGTTTTAAGATGAGCAGATGATTTCCATAATCAACTCACATTATCTAATGTGTATGAATAAGATTTCTCCCTCAAGTCACTGGACATCTTGACAAAACTCAAATTGCCTACAGTATTGTGTGGACTATTAGTTCTATCAAATGCATAGTATCTTGTCAAAGGGTCAAAACGTTAGAATGTAAACTGACAAAATAATCAAACCAAGCTGATGATAAAGACCCGATATCCAGCAAAGATTGCTCAAGGTAACCAATCATACAAATACAATTTATGGAAGAATGATCAAGACGTCTAAAAATTTCTTATGCCTCCGAAAGAGAGAAATACTTGGTCATCTTCTTTCCAAGGAACTTGACCATCCGTGCAATTGAAGGGCATTTATTGGTCTTATGATAGGTGCCAAAGTATTGAGTRGTCCCTACATACACATAATGAATTGGGAAGGTTACTGGACACTCTTTCTAGAATGAATATTAGGAGATCCAGTACAAGCCATTGTAGATTCTCACCACAGGCAGTATAGAAAATGAGAATTTCTGCCCGCAAGCCATAAGGATAGCCACTTTAGAAACATTAGGTTGGATACATTTGGCCTCTCTACCTAGGAAAACAAATTTAGATATACAACAAGATAGAATGTAGCCAATTATACTTCCCTCTCAAAGTCTTTGGAGTATTGATGACATCGAAGGTTCTCTCTGCAAAATTTACAAACTAGTACTATTCAACATCCTTGCATGGTTATACAAAATCCTCAGATTTGTCGAAGTTCCCGTGTTATATTGTCTTAGAGGAGGCGATGTATATCTAGTTGGTTGTAATACCCGAGATTTAGTTTATGTTTTTCTTTTCGAACTTYATAAATATACAATTTATGTTCTGATCTACTAATTAGATTGTATTCATGATTGTTAGTAAATTGATTAATTTACARCGAAAGGACTTAGAGGCCGTAACGTTCAATATGCCAATTATAAATAAATAATTATTTCCTTGATTTATTATTTATTATGCGCTAATGTGTGAGTATGTTTATTTAAAGGTGAAATTTTATCACTTAACTTTAATTAGAAGTCTTAGTTAATTAATTTAGACTTGACCCACTTCTTATTCAAATCTAAAACTGGATTTTATAATTAGGAAGTCTTAGTTAATTAATTTAGACTTGGACCCACTTCTATTCAAATCTAAAACTGGATTCGAAGTTCAATTTTAGGCGCTAAGGAGAAAACTAATAGATTTTAATTAGGTTAAGTAATAAAAAATGGCCACCGAAGACCATTTTAGTTTGGGGTTAAAGTTAGCTTTCAAAAAAAAAAAACAAAAAACTAGTTAAAGATGAAGATTACTATTCCATCTTTTCCCAAAGAAAAACCCTAAACCTAACCTTCCTACACCATAGCTGCCACCAAACGGCGCCTCTCTTTTGCCCTCATCGAATCAAGTAATGCCGCATTGCTCCTAGATGGGAACTTTGATCAATCTAATGAACTCACTTTACCAATAAATAATGGTTAAAGCATATGAGGCAGAGGCTCAGAAATTTATATTGAGAGAAGCTTAGAAAAAAGAGCATAAAATTTCTCTCTGAATCYCGAGATCAAGCTGTGAAGCTGTTGAAAAATTCCAAAGAGAAGAATCAACAAATTTAGTTCTTGACCTGAGAACATTTTAAGGATTGTCGCACTTTCTTATCAAATTTATAAGACTAATTATTTGTACACATTTCTCTTGTTTTCCAATTATATTTTTTAGATGAGAGGTTCGTGTAAACAATAATAGACAAGTTTTAACAAGCTAGTCACTTTAACTAAGCTTTAGCTTGAGAATTCACTATTCAAGATTATTCAATTGATGCAATAAGAGTAATATGAAAGTGAATCACCAGAAGGATATGAAATATGAAGTAAAAAGATAACAAGAGGTAATACAGATGATTTATAGTGGTTCGACTTCAACGAGTCTACATCCTCTACCTAGGATTCCCCATAGAATTTCAACTTTTCACTATACTTGTTTATGCACAAAGATTACAGAATACTGGTTGGTATCACACAGCCCAACCAATCTCAACACTTAGAGAGGAACACCTAACCTAGGTTTTTACCAAACAAACCTCAGAACAATGCTAAAATATAATAAGCAAGATAATAACTCACCTAAGTCGGATGAGTCTTACAAAGATAGCTCGAATCGAATCCCTTGTAGGATAGATTTTACAACTTTGAAGCTCTAGTCAGTCTTCCTTCTAGATAACATGAATAAATGAAATAAAGCTCAACATATGAAACATGTGGAAATCAATGTTTTGCTCAATAGATGATGTTTAAGAGATGAATAACTCAAAAGATTTGCTCATCAAATAGTAGCTTAATTTAATAGCTTTTAAAAGCTTCTAAAAAGAGTATATATAGTGTAAGAAATGAGATTGTATTCAAAAGGCCGTGTAACTAGTCGTTAGACACATTCTTCAGAAAATCCAAATTGAACGGACGCACTATAGCATCCTTACAACCGTTYRTGATATAGGTTTTGAAACCTTCTGGACAGTCACGGACGTAAGGCACAGAGTGTACCTCTTGTCTATGGCTCACGATTGGCTAAGGACGATACATACCGTCCATAGCATACGTTCTAGACCATCAAAGTGATAAATATGAGCTCAAAACGGAACACAATACAATTGTATAAAGTGATAGTCTTTTTTTAAAAATTGTTTGTAATGTCAAACAAATTTGTAAAGAGTTTTGAAAACATTTTTAAGAGCTTTATAACCTTTCAAAAATTACATGAAGGGATTAGTCACAATAATGAAAGAAATAACAAACCTTTGTTATGTAGTGTGACTAATCTTCAGAAGTTGTTGAACCTTCAATCAACAAATGACTTGAGGACCTTTAATTTTTCTTTCTTGTGATATGAATGATATGAAGTCCAATGTTGTTGTTGAACTTCCTAAATATAAAATTTACTCACAAAAATCATTAGTGACTTCCAATGTTTTGTTATTTTCAAAATAGAAGTCAATTTTGATTAGGCACCAACCCTACCAAAACCCCCTTTTTGATGATGACAAAACATTGAATTATCAAAAGAGTATCAAGATGAAATATAAATCAATGTAAGGTAATAACGGGCATAAAGGATTAGGAAATAAGGAAATAAGGGTTAGGAAATAAATGCAAGTAAACACAATATCAATATCTATGAAGAAATGGCAATAGAATAGCACCTAGCAAAAGGCAACAAATGGCAATAGTGTATCATATAGCAATAGGCATATAGCATTAGACTTACAACAATAGGCTTCTTCTCCCTCTTTTGGTGATAATCAAATAAGGCTTGGGAAAGGGCACTCAACCATTGCAATTCAGTAACCAATGCTCAATGACCATCAATAAACAACACAAGGAGATCATCAAGTAAAGGTAATCATCTCAATATTCCAAAACAGGAAATTTAATAAATCAAGACATAACATATCATCATAGATTTATAATCCAAAACCCAAAATCCATAAAGTAGAAATCAAAGAACATAGAAATTCATTAATATGCATAACCTTTTTGTTCATAAGAAAAATCTACGAATAAAAATAATCTAATAAAAACAAATAAAAGCATCCTAATCTACTCATCATCATCCTCATCATTATCTCATGGATGACAGCTTGAGGAGACTTGGTTCATCAATGCATAGAGTTATGTTTGCAACTCCGAGAGTTGTGTACCAAAGCCATCCAACCTACTATTGATTGAATGCACATCTCGGTGAGGTGTTGATRGAGTAAGTTGAGGGATGCACCAATGTGCCTCAATGCAATTTGATCATTCTTGTATTTACTTCGTACTCTTGGCCTTGAGTAACATCATCTATAGATGAGGTTCATCCTGAGCATCCATCTCATGATTTTCATCAAGTTTTTCACTTGAATCTGGTTCTTCAATAAAATTCAGAAGAACTCTCATCTTCTTGACATTTGAACGTTGAAGGACTTCAATAGAAGGAGATGAAGGGATGAAATCTAGAGGTGTGTTAAAATAATTGAAGATACGAGAAAAAATGCAACCATAAAGAAGATTTCTACAACCTCTATCCTTAGCTTGTTTAATCTCCCACCATATGGTATCATCGCCAAGATTTATTTTGAGTGTCTATGACAAGATTGTAAGTAATAAATATGCCACTATATATAAGTTGGGTCCTATGACCATGAGATGTGAGAATGAAATTCTTAACAATTGTGTAAAAAACTTTATGAGGATTGGGAAATTAACTARCTAAAGCCTCTTTTGAAATTGTTAATCATTCTACCTCCTAGAAAAATTCCATGAAACCTTCTTAAATGAAAATCATCTTCGGGCCAAGCATTATGATGTGATCTATAGCATGCACCTTTATTGAAAACTTTTAGAATAGCAATGACGACATTTGGAGTAATTTGCATGTCGCTATCATTTACTTGGTCAATCTAGCATAAGTAAAATTAAAGGTTGCATTCGCATAGAATTGACAAATCGAAGAGCAATAAATTGTTGCTTGCAATGTAAGAATGTCCACCCAACCTTGATTCTTAAATTTATCATTCACCCATTCAAAACCTCTAAAATCTTAAAGAATAATATTTTTTGCATGGACAATGATTTAGGTTTACCTATGATTATGGTGTAAAGTGTATTTATCACCTCATTGATAAAGATAGGATCTCTTTCCTCTTCATTCGCATGACCTCTACCTTGGCCTCTTCCTCTTCTTCTTCCTCTAGTGTTGGGTGCTCTTGCACCTCTTGATGGAGTCTTTATCTTTGCCACAATTGGTGAAATATTGAAGTATGATAAGAAGGGTTTCAAGTTTGAAAGACTTTTATAAGAGTAAGATAGGAGAAAAGTGAATTAGGGGTGGATGGAATAAGCTTCTAAAGTATAATCCATGGCTAAAAATCGTGCTCTATGGAGCATCCGTGCCTTCCATTCGTGCAGCATCTGCGTTGCTACTGCTTGCTGACGATACTAAGCATCTGTAAGTCCCCTGTGTTAATTCCCTGTGTCTTTTTCTTTGAAGAATGAAGTCTGTTCTACCATTATCAATTTGCAAACCACATTCCCACATAATGCATCACATAATGACAATTAATTTCATCATTAAGGAACATTACATATAGAAAAACAATTAACCAATCAAGACTTAACCTTGGAATCAAGTAATTCCCAACAAACATCTAATATTGCAAAATCTCTCCTTTTGCTAATAGTTTGGTAAAGATATTGGAAATTTGATCATTTATGCCTACGAATTCTAACTGAATATCTCCGTTTTCCATATGATTTCTAAGAAAATAATGTTTGATCTCAATATGTTTGGTTTTACAGTGTTGGATAGGATTTTTGGTAAGGTTGATAGCACTAGAGTTATCACAAAGAATAGGTATGTCTTTAGACTTTAGACCAAAGCCAAGAAGGGTATGTTTCATACAAAGAATTTGGGCAGAATAACTACCCACTGCTAGGAAATGACAATTGTTACCAGTACTTTTATGTTCAACTTTATAGTTGGCACAGTCAACAATAGTGTATTCTATTAATTCTAAAGTCTCAATTCTAGGATACCATATTGATGCTCACAAGCTTGATTGCATTCTAACCCTGGCAAGTATACTAGTGTMAAAGAATGTACAACAAGTGAATGAAGGTCGATCCCATAAGGATTTCTAATCAAGTTTCAAAATTACCGAATTTCCCTAATTTATGCCTTTCGAAATGTGATGGATTAGACTAATAACTATAAATGAAAAAGTAATCTAAAAGGTTCAATTATGAAATTCAATTGCCTATTAATGTGGTAAAAGAAGTTGTTTAGGGTATTGATTTGATAATTCTTATAACGAGCTAAATTAATCGCACCTTAATTGTCCTAATTCTCGAATCTAATCTAATGACTGATGGTAGAACTCCCTAATTTAGGTTTTACACACTCCCTTAACATAAAACTCCTACTTCCAATTAACTAAAGTCATATCCCTATGTGAATTAGATGAATTGAAATTGCATTAAAGATCTAAGAAATTCGCCTATTCATTGACCACGATCAATTACTATCGAAAACAAACCAAAAGAAATTGATTCTATCCCTAGTCGGTTCAATACTAATGGGTATCATTGCCTAAGTCCTAATCAATTAGTTCACCTCGAATTGATTATGAAATCTATTTGTAGGCAGCTAATCCACAAAAAATATTAAGAAAGCCACAATGATAATAATCAACTCAACTAGATCGAGAATCCACAATAGAGTTTAACCTGTTGCAAATCAATCATCTTCTTAAATAACCTTAACCAACACAAAAAGTTTAGCCTAAGAAACTCATGAAATCCTTAAGCAAAAGATTCAAGAAGAAAGAACCGATTTAATGAACAAATCCTTAGAGAACAATTCTAAAAATCCTGAGATTAGAGAAGAAAGAGCTGATTTGGTTAACAAATCCTTAGAGAAATACTTTACAACAAAAGATTAGAGAAGAAAGAAGCGATTTGATGAACAAATCCCCAAACAATCTTGGTTGAATATAAGTCTTCAAGGTTTGGCTTCCTCCAATTCCTTTTATTAAAACTACTCCAAAAATATTAAACAATAGTGCCTCAAGCCACCAAAAGTCTCTCAAATCAGCCATAAGGCACATTATTTATAGGAGAACACAAAAAGCCCTACAAAGGGTCGACCGGCTCTTGATTTGGCTCAAATCGGTGCTGGTTTAAGGCTAAAAAGACCAAATCAGTGCTAGTTTGGTTCTAGAAAAATAGGGCATTAATTGATGTTAAACCAGCACCGCTTCAAGGGTAGACCAGCGCTTGATTGGTTCTTCTAGACTTAGTCATTTTTTCATGATTTTCAATTTTTGAAAATTGCATTTTAACCAAACTCCTCTGAATTCATTGTTTGACATCTTTAAGCTCTTCTACAACTTATTTTTGCCCTTTTAAATCATATATAAAACTCGAAAAGAAATTACTCAAGTAAGGGAAAACGTAAAGATAAAATATGACTTTATCACATAACCCAAAATCACAAGTGTCACTTAAATATAAGTTTAATGGCACAAAGACAGCATTCTTTAGGACAAGATTAAAATTGAGCACACAAATATACAACAAACATAATATTGGGTCTACTAGCCATCAAATATAGTAAACTACAAATCATGCCTCCATAAAGAGATTCATTTACAGATTTACTCTTTTTATCTTTGTCAAGTTTCAAAGTAGTGTTACAAGGAGTACTTATCTCTTTAGCATCTAACGTAGCAAATCTCTTAAKCAATTCTTTAGCATACTTGGATTGATTTATAAAGATGACTTCATTATTTTGTTTGATTTTCATGCTCAAAAAGAAGTTAAGTTCATCTCAAATTCATTTTGCATAATTCCAGAAAACTTAGTACATGAGCATTCTCTTGTAGAACGAAAGATAATATCATTCACATGGATTTGCACAAGTATAATATCATTATGGTCATGTGTTTTGATATACAAGGTAGTAGACTTCTCTAGAGAAACCCTTTTCTAATAGAAATCCACTAAGTCTCTCATACCAAGCCCTAGGGCTTGTTTCAAACCATATAAAGTTTTGGTCAATTTAACATATGGTTTAGAAATTTCTCGTGAATAAAACTGAGAGGTTGTTCCACATAAACTTCTTCATTAATAAAGCAATTCAAGAAAGCACTTTTAACATCCATTTGAAACAATTTAGTCTTCTCGTAACAAGCGAAAGCCAATAGCATGCGAATAGATTCAAGTCTAGCTACGTGAGCATAAGTCTCACCATAGTCTATTCATTCTTATTGATTAAATCTCTTAGCAACAATTCTAGCCTTATTTCTAATAATGACACCATTCTCACCAAGTTTATTTCTAGATGCCCATTTCATTCCTATAATAGTATGATCATGAGGTCTTTGAACTAATTTTCCACACTTTTTTCCTTTCAAATTGGTTCAATTCTTCTTGCATAGCAACAATCTAAAAGTTATCGCATAAGGCATCATCAATAGTGCTAGGTACAATTTGAAAAAGTAAAGAAACATTATCTACAAAGAATCTTCTAGTTCTAACACCTTGAGATGGATCATCAAGAATATAATCATTAGGGTGATTAGGTAATACCTCCATTCCTTGGGCAAATTTTACTCTTAAGGATTTTTGTCCAACCATTGATCATGACGTATTTATAGATATCCATCAAAGTTCCCACATCATCTTCTTCATCTTTTTTATTTTAAAAAAATGTAGGATTCATCAAATAAAACATGCATAGATTCTTCAACAACAAGTATTCTTTGGTTATAAATTCTATATGCCTTTTTGTTTGAAGAATAAACAAGAGAAGTACCTTCATCTGACTTTTCGTCAAATTGATGCTCACAAACTCGATACATCCTAATCCTAGCAAGTATAGCAAGTGAGCCAAGGACAATCTCACAAGAATTTCTAATCAAGTACCAAAATCACCGAATATTTTCCTAATTTAAACCTATCAAAATGTGATTGAATTAGACTAGTAACTAGAAATCAAGAAGTGATCTAAAAGGTTTAATTATGAAATTTACTATCCTAAATCCAAAAATATCTAATATGATAAAAGAGGTTTATTAAGGCATTGATAAAAATCATTCCTATAATGAACTACATTAATCGCATCTTAATTGTCATAATTCCTAAATCTAACCTAACTGTTACTTGTAGAATTTCCTAATTTATGTTTTACCCAATCCCTTGGCATAAAACCCCTAATTCTAATTAACKAAAGTCATATCACTATGTGAAATAGATTAATTAAAATTGCATTAAAAATCTAAGAAGTTCCTCGATCCCATTAGCCACAGTCAATTATTACCGAAAGCCAACCAAAAGGAACCATTCTATCACTAGTCAGTTTAACACTAATGGGTCATCATTACCTAAGTCCTAATCAATTAGTTCACATTTTATTCCTTCCAAATTGATTATGAAATTGATTTGTTGGTCTTAATCCACAAAAAAACATTAAGAAAGCCACAATGATCATAAACAWCTCAACTAGATTGGGAATCGATAATAAGGCACAGTAGAGTTTAACCAATTACAAAGAAATTATCTTTTCAAATAGCCCTAACAAACACAAAAGGTGTAGCCGAATAAACTCATGAAATCCACCTTTGAAAGTATAATAAATATGTTAAAGCCAAAGATTAGAGAAGAAGGAGCCGATTTGATGAACAAATCTTTAAGTAATCTTGGTTGAATACAAGTCTTGAAGTTCTCCAATGGCTTCCTCCAAGTTCCTCTTATTAAAACTATTCTAAGACTAAGAAAAAAATGTGTTTGAAGCCACCAAAAAAATCCCTAAAATCGTTCATGAGATGAACAATTTATAGAGGTAAAAAACCTAAAAAGGTCTTGACTGGCACCTGATTTGACTTAAACGACGTCAGTTTGGTGCTGAAAAGACCAATTCGCATCGGTTTGGTTTTGTAAAAACACAACATAAAAATGCTCTTGAACCGGTGCTGGTTTCGCTGCTTTTCCAGACTTAGTCAAATTTTGATAACTTTTAGCTTCTAAAAATTGCATTTCTACCCCAAATTCTTCTGAATTCATTGTGTGACCTCTTTAAGCTCTTCTATAATCAATTTTTGCCATTTTCTTGTATTTAAGATAAAACCTTGCAATTAATCATTTCAAACCAAAATTAGTTAATACAAGATAAATCATATAAAAAACTCAACAATAAATTACTTAAGTAAGGGAAAAATGAAATATAAATTATGACTCTATCAACTAACTCCTACTTAGCCTTTTGTTCGTCCTCGAACAAAATATGGCAATAAGGCAAACAACAATCTAGATAATCCAATCAAATCAATTAAAGAACAAGAAGATAGAGTTATTTACACATCCAACTCAATAACACGTACAAAAGTCCATTAGATAACAAGAGAATTTAAGTGTTAATAAGATCCATCAATTTGGAACTAGTGAGTGAGTAAGAATAACCAAAATCAAGTGCCTAGTAAGACTTGACAAATATTGAGGGAATTATAAATATTTCACCAACATTAAAAGAGTAAAGATATGGAAATCCACCCCATAGGTTTGTATTCAACACCAGCTCACCACTACTCAAGATAACCACAATCAACAAATTAAAAGTAGGACTTTAAGCTTGCAATGTACAACTAATGTATAGATAAGTCAAATGAAAGATAAGGAAAAAGACCAAACTATGAGAATATTGCAATAATCAACACTAAACCTTATAAGTCCCTTTTTCTTTTTTCAAATTTCTACACCACATCTTCCTCTTTAATTGTTTATCAAGAACTACCAAAAGTCACAACTTTTGTTTAATTTCTTCATTGATCTGCATTTTGAAGATACATAAGACATTTTTCTCAAGAGAATATGAGTTTCATGCTTTCACCTCTCAAGAACCCATTTTCTTTCACAGTTTACTGAACAACTTAACCCCTAAACTCCTTACATCAACCGCCAACTTCATCTTCTCAACATGCACTCAGTGAACTTCATTCAATCCCAGAACAAGAAAAGATGCATCAATTTATGTAAATCTAATAAGAAATCCATAAAAGGGTGCACCAAAAGCAATCAATACTCGTAGGCTCAAAAATAGAACTAAGGATATAATGTAGAAAGGGTAGGAGTGAAAGGCTCCAATGATCCCAAGAAGGTCTAAGATTTTCATTTCTATGTCAATAATGGTCATCTTTCTATTTCACATCAAGGAGTAACAAAAACAAATTCTAACGTGGTCGTGCTAAGTGAATCATCATAATTACCCCACTAGTATGTAAAGCATAATTATTCACGAGATAAAGATTACTCGTACTAGAAAGCAAAAAAGTAGGATAGATCAAATTAATACTAAAATTTTCAAGTCAAAATAAAATGGTCTCTCATTTGTGTTATATCATCAAACATGTAAATAAATCACAAWGAAAGTTCACAAATTTTGAAAATTAAGAGGAAAARATAATAAAGTTACACAAATGCAATAAAAGAAAACAAAGAAGAATCCATTCTTCCACCCCCACCGAGAACTTAACATGGTCCACAATGTTAATCAAAGTACCATACAAAAAATGTGAAAGAGACATCCCTTGTTGTAAAAATATTGCCTTCTTTGGAATTTGACCAAGATTGTGGTGAATTCCTATAAAAGCAATTACTAAAAATCAAAATAAAAGAGAAATGCATTAGCTTTGAAAAAATAAAAACAAGAGAATAGAAAAAGTGAAAAGAAAGAAAGAAGTTTCTAGTTTATAGTCTCTAGCTTGACCTCCCTTAATTAAGAATGGGGTTTTCCATTTCTCATCCCCTAAAGTAATTTCCAAGTTTTCCTCAAATAGAGGTGATTTCATCTTATCAAGCAAGCAGGGCACACAAGAAATAGGACTTGAAACATTTTCATCAAACACTTTTCACTTTTTTCTAAATTTCCTAATTCTTTTTTCTTACCCTTAAGATCTAACAAAGGGTTTTCAAAATTAGGTTTGGTTTTATGTCCTTTTTGCTTAGCTTCTAAAAATGCAAACCCCCTAGTGCTCTACAAGCTTAGCTTCAAGGAATTGGACAGCTTTGGTTAGATCTTGGTAGGGGTGTTTAGGCATTTTGATAATGCAACAGTCATCCCCAACTCTTAAGGTTAGCTCACCCTTCTCCATATCAAATAAATCTACCTAAAAATAATGGCATTGCATGGTCATCCTCCATGTCCAATACCACAAAATGTACCGAGAAGATGAACTTGTTGACCTTAATTAATACATCCTCTACTACCCCATAGGATACCTAATAGACCTATCGGCTAATTGGAGGGTCAGGTTTGTAGGTTTAACATCTCCTAACCCCAAGCATCGAAGAATAGATGAAGACATCAAATTTATGCTAGCCCCAAGATCACAAAGCACTMTATCAAAAAAGAACTCACCAATATGATAAGGAATAATGAATTTCCATGATCTTTAAGCTTAGGTGAAAGTTTATCTGAACAATAGCAGAGCATTCTTCATTCAAGCAATTAGTCTCAAAATCAATCAATTTTCTCTTATTAGACAAAATGTCCTTCAAGCATTTTCCATTTTCCATCTTTGGTCATTTGAGAAATAGCCTCAACAAAAAGAAAATTTATCTCAAGTTTTCTCAATCATTCTAGAAACTTCCTATATTGATGATTCTCCTTAGAARGCTCGACAACTAGGAGAAAASGTAAAGATTTGTAATATACATCCCCACTAAGATGAGCACTCAATRGTGGATTAGCCCCCGGAATCAAATTCCAAAGTAAGCAAGCGTCCGATCCAGCCAAATCAAATCCAAGATCAAGCTACGAAGCTCCTGGAATAAATTCCAAAGAGAAGAATCAACGGATACAAAGTTCTCAAATCAAGAACATTTCAGACATTTTAACACTTCTATTAAAGTGAGATTAGACTTTATTACAAACTTTCTTGTTTTGTTAGAATATTTTGCAGGCGAGGGATTTGTGTAACTCAGTTACGGATTATTATGTGTTGTCATCACTTTGATTTATAAATGGACTTTTGGTTGCATGTTTTATAGCCCAACATGCTCAACCCTCAAATACTTTTGTTTAATAAATCAAATTATAGGCCTCTAGTTTACATATTTTATAGACCTCACATGCTTAGTCCAATTTTATTGACCTAATAATTTTTGTTTTTTTGAAAATCTAATGCRATCCAATGGTCTAATTGGCCTCACAATAGCTTCATCGCTAATAATTTTTAATTGATGTATATTACTGTGACATAGATGACTACCGTAGTCAACTATTGATGTCACCTATGGTTTGAAAAGATTTTTTCTCTTAACCATAAACAGCTCCCTTTCTAACAAAAAGAAAAATGTACTTACACAATTAATATTTTTTACAAAGACTTACATAACAAAAATCATTAACGAAACAATATGATCCACAAAAATCAATAAATAAACATCAGCCACAAAATAAAAAATTGTTCAACAAAGGCATTAAAATTAACTTGAATCAAATATTGTTGAACAAAGTCATCATCCATAAAATGAGGTGTCTTTAGCTGATTCCTCTTCTTCTTATTTGTATAACATTTTTAAAACGTTGGGATATGTGAATTTAGGCAACATTTGCAATATGTCTTGGCATAAACAATTTTTTTGTCGACTTTTGTATATTTTGGGAGGAAATGTTATTATAAATAAAATCTGAGGTAGCATTTGCTGATGATGTTTGACTTTCAGTCGTGATAAAACTTGATAAGACAATATTTGCAAATGACATTTTTATCATACATTGGCATATAATTTCTATTTTATAATTTATTTTGGCCCACAAATTTTGGATTCAATGCTAGACATAGGTGATTATGACCACTAACTATGCGCTTTGTGTAGTTTACTATGACAACTATTGTCTACTACGGCTTTGGACTACGAAGTTGGGCATGATATTTGTAACACGCTAGATTTTACTTTCATGAATTTTTATTTGATCTCGTGAAATTGTGTGCCAACTAGGATTGTACATTTTATATGTGATTAATATTTTTAAATCATGTGTTTAATAGGTGTGAAAATATTGTCCGTATCGACTAAGAGTTATCGTTTGGTTAAAGGCTCGACTCGTGGGCCTATTTGTTTGTTAGCAGGAAGTTGGGCTTTTTATCGAAAGAAAGCCTATTATATTAAATTTACGGATTTTAGGTTAGATTTGGATGGAAAGCCCCGAYGGGTTTGGATTATGGCCCAAAATATAAATTTAAAAAAAAGAAAAGAAAAGAAAAGAAAATATATAAGAAAATAAAAAGAAAGAAAAAGAAAAGAAAAAAAAGGAAAAAACCCTAAAGAAACTCTCATCTTCTTCCTCCTGCCGCCGCCGCTAAAACCCTACCYGCTGCCTCTTCTTCTTCTCTTCTCACTGCTGCCACATCTGACACTTGTAGTGGCCGCCGCTCGCCGCACCAAATCTTGGAGCCGTTTGCGACAGGAAACGAACACGACTCGGCCAGGCTATGACCATCACTGCTTGCTGAGCAACCACGGTGGACTTCCCTGCTGCTAGATCCGTTCGCCGCCAGCTCTTGCTCTTCCTCTCTTGTTGTTCGATTTGGTCATTCGATGGGTTCCCCTGCTTGGGTGTTGAATCGGAAGGCGAGTAATCAAAAGGAAACGACTAAGGCTTTGGTTACCGGCGAGATGATTTCCAGAGGCGATTCATGTTGATTCCAGCAGCGACGACAAGGACCTGCAGAGGTTGACGATTTGCTTTGCTCGTCAAATCTCTACATTATGCTCGTTTTGACCAGAAAACCTTCGCCACTCGAATCGAAGCTTTGCCAAACGGCCCGCCGATCTGTGGGCATCATCGCTTCAGCCCAGCCATCCACTTGACCACCTGTGCACACCACCAGCCGCTCGTCTGCTGCTTATGGTTTGACTAGAAAAGGGGGTTCCCAGATCTGGAACCAGCAACAGATTGGCACTGTTCGGTTGTTGCTCGCCGACTCTCCCCCGTCGCTGACCAGATCTTGTGCCAACATTGTTCTGCTCGCCGCCGGAGTTCGCCAGACGGGATAGCATCGGGCGCCCTATGCCAGAGCCCAGCAACACCAGGCGCCCAGTGCCCAACAAGCACAGATGCCCAAGGCTAGACGCTAGTGCTCGGTGCCCAACGCCCRATGCCCAAGATTGTTACGCGTGCACCGCTTGAGCGCACGCCCGAGGATCTATTGCTATTCTCGAGACATTTGGATATCGTGAACTTAAAGGTGAAAACGTTAACACATGATATTGAAATTTTATGACTTGTACATAATTATGCCCTAAAGTGAATTGATGAGAAAACATAGTTAGATTTATACCCGAGCTAAGGCATTTAAATTGTAACCTTAAAAAGACATGATAACTAGTAATGTAGGAACTAASAATGGATTAATAATTAATAAAGGGCATTTTTTGGATTAAACACATAATACCTAAGTTGGGACAATCGAACTAAGTAGACCCTCTTTTTGTAATCAACTAGGTCATTTCGAGGGCTTACATTAAGATCGGTTGAAGGAGTTCACTTCACAACTTAAGTAAGAACCTGTTAACGCAAAGGACTCYGGGTAAGTAATCCTCACACCTCATTTATGTTATGAGTGAATGTAATTGAACTGTTTTGGTTGCTCGAATATGTTGTGTATGAGATTGTATGATGATGTGTATATAATTGTGTGGAATGTTAATGTGTTCATATCCTGTATTGTCAAATAAAATGTTATCATGTTTCTTATCGTGTATTGTTTGTCAAATGTTATGTTATATAAGGTTGTATGCATTTCATGTCATGAGCATGTAGTTRGAATTCTACATCATATTTGGCATGAGCCATTCACACACTTAGAAGGTGAATGGTTTAGGAAATGAAATTTTAAAGGAAAATGTTAAGTTTTTTGAAAATGTTAAAGTTTTCAGAAAGGAGTGTAAACCTAGCCACAAAAGATGTGAGTGGAAAATGGGGCATGGGGGACCGGCACACCCGACCCTACCCTTTTGGAGGGTAGGTAAGAATGTTCACCTCCTTGGAGGTGAAAGCATGGAAGTTAAAAGAATGAAATTTAAAACCACTTTGCGGTACTATCGGTAGGAATGGAATCGGGTTCCAAATAACTATGGCCCATTGCAGAGCTTAGTGGCTAGACGTTACACTCTAATGAGCTCACGAACGAAAGAAAATGGAAAGTTTTTACTGTAAGTGAATTTTGAAGATAATGTTTTGTAAAGGAATTTTGAAAAGGGAATGTTTGAAAAGTTTTTTATTTAAAAGACGAAACCATAAAATTTCACGGCATGTAGGACATATTCATGCATTCATGCATGAGGTTACTTGCTGGGCTTTTTAGCTTATTTCTTTCTCTTATATTTTATTTCAGATGATGCGTAACCAGATAGGGCAAGGAGGTCACTTGGGGGCGAGCTATGATACCCAARARCTGGYTTTCGAATCGATTTATGTAATAAGATATATTATTTTTGAGTGGTTTAAATTCTTGAAACTTCCGTTGTCTTCATTTCTAAATGGTTTAAATTGTTGAGACTTCCGCTGTCTTCATTTTTAAATAAATGTTGAGTTTTAAATGATAGTTGAATATTTTCGAGTGGAATGATGTAACATTCTCGGCTTAGGATGGTTCCCAATCTAGRGGTATTACAATATTAGTTTAATATATTATGTAATATATCCACATTCTATATAAAATTAGCTTACATGAATATGAAATCATTTATTTGTAGCCCATCATATCATAATTTGCAAAGTAATCAAAAGACATTAGTTGAATAGAAACATAAAATATTGTTCAACATAAAAAGACAACAATAAAAGCAAAATAAAGAAATTCTCTATGGCAATCATTTTTCAACATAAAAGATAAATCAACAAAAGAAAAATACAAAAATTTTCTAAGATAATCAATCTTCATTGTTTGATGTTGTCTTTGAAAATTTCAAGGGTTGTATATGGCGACATATGTATAATGATGTTTTCAACAAACATAGCCATATATTGTTTCCAATGCTCTCTTTCGAAGCTGACCTCAAATGTCGTGATATGTGCACTTAAGACGACATTTCTAAACAAGGTCTGTAAGTACGTTGCCTTAATTGTATTTAAAGTGATATTTTCAACAACATTTACACAAATCATGTTATATAAGGATTGGGATAACATTTCCAAATGAGATTTGCACGATGTGTTAGCATAAAAGTAATACCTACAATTCATATACATTTGTCAAAATGTCATAATAGAACATCATCTACGTTGACATATGTGACAATTCACCCTATGTTCCACTAGGGCTATATGTGCGTCGAYTGTCTCTCAATAGTTRATACAATTAAACATTCAAAATAACTAAAATCATAAATAGATTATGAAAGTCTCAATAAGTATATATCCTTACAATATAAAAAAAAATCCAAGATATACACAACTAAACTCCACAATACCATCCCAAAGTATGAGAATATAACTCTAAAATGAATTACAAACACTCTAACCATTACAAATGATTAGAAATCTCTAGGCTTCACAAAATCTATATACGAAGTAACTCTTCCAAGCCCGGAAGTCACTTGACCTCTTTAAATGTCTGCACCTATCACTAAAACATATGAAAGTTGGGTGAGCTTGAATCTTATGCGTGTGTGAAAGTATAGATTATCATCGAAAAATATCTTTGAAGAATGGTTTACGTAAAAAMGATTAAAGGAAACATTAGAAAACTCTTATTCAAATTATTATTTTTTTAAGTAGTATGTGTAATACCTCATTTAGGAAAATGATGCATTTCCAGAAACAAAACAAGTATAGAATGCAGTTCTGGAATAAGTCGAATCAAGAAATTCATTTTCAAAAAACATGTTAGGAGATGGAAATCATTTCATGAATAGGATAGTGCCGAAGGCACAAACGATAACCGTAGGAGTGTTCAATATGAGGTAACTAYACCAACCTTGTCACCTCATATACACATGTGACTTTTAATTGCACTTCGTGAACAGTAACAATTAGCTAGCCACGGCTATAGGAGTCGGTCGCCCTCGAGTTAAACCTCCTAACTAAAAGTAGGAGCACCGAATATTTATTGTGAGTACTAAAGCATAATCGTCTGCCCGACTGGAGCCGACCCACCATAGATATGATCCGTTGATTTTGGCTATTTAGCAACTCCTGAAGCATTGTCCACCAGGAAGAATATGAGGGCCTCGCATTGAGGACCAGCCAAGTGCAGGACTTTCTTCTATAGGACTAGTACTTGGAGCCGGCTGAGTAGTCAATCATCACAATATAAAATCAAAGACTGTAGGATTAACAATGCTCAATGCATGATAAAATCAATGAAATCTTGAAATCCATAAGAAAATCAATGCCAARTGTAAAAACTATTATTCGATATCCATATCCAAGTATTCATGTTATCGAGTAAAACCAATCGTGTTATTTGAATAAAATAGTTCATGTGATAAAAAATGCGTATAAAATTCATGATGTATAAAGGCATTTAAAATATTTTATACAACAGTTCTCCAAAAGAGTTTGAATAGTATTCTTGTTTAAAACATTTAAAAAGACAAGAAATTATTTTTCTGGAGTACGATGTAAAAAATCACATACTTTAGGAGATTTATAAAAAAGAAGGATTCACGTTAAAAAAATTCGAAATACTTGAAAACATTTGTCTAGAATAATAAAATTACCAAGTCTAGAAAGTTCATGAATCAAGAAACTGACATTACAATATTTGAGAATATTCGAAAAAAATTTACTAGAATGCAACAAATAAAACTACTCGTCGTATTTGTAAGTTTAAAGACGGGAAACTCACATTAAAGTATCTGATAATATTTCAAAACACGTGTCCAAAGTACGAGAAATAAAGACACTTACTTTTCACGATAAATCATTCTAAAATACTTGAAAATACTTCTTTAGAGTGCGATGAACAAAACCACACGTATTTGGGATCTTTAATAAAACAGAGGAACTCATCGGATATCCTTAATTTTTGTACTTCACTTTTAATCTCATTGATGATCGTGTTATTTGAGACACTCTTTAACTAAGTGAATATAAGAGGCAATTGATGCTTTCTCTAAGAAAACTGTTATATTATGGCTGAGCATAGCTGTCTTCAAAGCAACTAAAGTAAAGYAGAGCAATCAGAAGACATGGCCACTCAAATTGAACTTCTTGTTTGGGAGGTTAAACGAGGTCAATAAAGTGGGGAAAACATTAGTTTAATAGGTGATATAGGCTGAAGCTCAGTCTTCATCACCACAATTGCAAAACACCAATAAGCTTTAGCTGACTCGCGTTGCATTTTGAGCTGTGGAATTCAAGTGGTATTTATACTGAAAATCATGTCGAGAGATGCAAATTCTTCTGATATAGCATTAAGGGCTTAGGGGCTTCAGCCTGAAAAGGCTCCACAAATTTCTTTAGGAACTCTTTCTGATATGGTACTACTTTTTGGAGTCAACTTTTCTCAGACAAATCTTGATAGACAATGCATCTCTGCATAATCCTCTTTTGCAATCTAAGGTTAATAATTGTAGAGCATTCAAAGCAAGGTAAGGGTCAAATCCTATTTTATTGAGAAGAAAATCCTTTGTTTTAGTAATCTTATTGCTAGACTCCATCGTGCATATTGGCTGCTTCCAAAGCGCCTCATAGATCAACCCCATTTCTTAAATATTTCTAGTTTCTTTTTCCAAGTTGACATCTTCATGGCCCTAAATACATGGATAGCAATACCAAAGTTCAACCTCAACAAAGAAAAACCCATTTCCTTTACTTCCTCCACAATTTTTCTAAACTTAGGATAGGAGTGAAATTTCAAGGTCCGTGTCGAATAAGATTTATCATTTGGTCAAAGGCTCGACTCGTGGGCCTATTTGTTTATTAGTTGAAAATTCGGCTTTTTATCGAATGGAAGCCCGTTATGCTTAAATTACGAATTTTTGCGGTTTTAAATTTGGATCGGGCAAGCGCCCAAAGTTCGAGTTACGCGCCCAAAGATATATAAATAAAAAAGAAAAGAAAGAAAGAAAAGTAGATAAGAAATAAAAGAAGAAAAAAAAAAAAGAAAAACCCTAGAAACCATCTTCATCTTCCTCCCCGATTGCTACCGCCACAGCCCAAGCCCTAACCGCCCCTACTGCCGCTACCGCTTCTCTCTCTACCTACCGACACCCTCGTCATGGCTTTTCCTTTCTCTTTCTCCTCTCTCCCTTTTCTCTCCCCTCCTCCCACTACCAAGATCGTGACGAAGCGCGCCGCCTAGATCGGCCTTCGTCTTCTACACCTTTTTTCCCTCTTCCTCCTGCCCGATGCAGCTTTGTAGTTAGAGTTCYAGAGCTGCTTCGTGAGAGCTCTATGATGCCATCTGTGTGCGTCGCTCAGCGGTTCGCGAACATCCGACCTGGAATCCGTGCACCCGGCCGAAGGTCGTCCAGATCTGGAGCCTCCCAAATTAGTTCTTGCCCACTGCCGAGCTCGTTGGAGTTGCGAATCGCAGCCGCACCGTTGCTAGCGTCACTCACCGGATCTGCCTTCAATCTTCTTCTTCTTCTCTGATTGCTACTTGAAAAGGGACGCCGAATCTTCGGTTGTCACCTGCCGAAACCTCTAGAGCCATTGCCGTCCTCTTTGCGGGTTGTTGCACGTGCTGCCGCTCGTTCGCCTACCAAACCTTGTGCCAACATTGTTATGCTCGTCGCCGGTTTCAGCATCGACGGAGTTCGTCGGAATCAGGCCTGTTGTAGGCCATTCATTGCTGGGTTCTTCTTTGGGCCGGCTRTTCGCCAGTTTCCAGAGCTGGGAGTGCCCAGCACCAGGCGCCCAGACGCTGTTGTGCGCACCACTTGAGTGCATGCCTGAGGACCTATTGCCATTCCCGAGGCATTTGGTTATTGTGAACTTAAAGGTAAAAACGTTAACACTAAATATTGAAATTTTATGACTTGTACATAATTATGCTCTAAAGTGAATTGATGAGAGAACATAGTTAGGCTTATATCCGAGCTAAGGAATTTAAATTGTAACATTAAAAAGACATGATAATTGGTAATGTGGGAACTAAGAATGGATTAATAATTAATAAAAGACATTCTTAAATTAAACACATAATACCTAAGTTGAGACGATCGAACTAAGTAGACCCTCTTTGTGTAATCAACTAGGTCATTTTGAGGGCTTACGATGAGATCAGTTGGAGGAGTCCACTTCGCAACCTAAATAAGAACCTGTTTACGTACAGGACTCCATGTAAGTAACCCTCACATCTCATTAATGTTATGAATGAATGTAATTGAACTGTTTTGATTGCTTGAATATGTTGTGTATGGGATTGTATGATGATGTGTGTATAATTGTGAGGAATGTTAATGTGTTCGTATCCTGTAGCACTTCTATGTCAAATGATATTCTATTATGATTTCATATCCTGTACTATTTGTTGAATGTTATGTTATATACGAATGTAAGCATTTCATGGCATGAGCATGTAGTTAGAATTCTACATCACATTTGGCATGAGCCATTCACACACTTAGAAGGTGAATGGTTGAGGAAATGGTATTTTAAAGGAAAATGTAAAGTTTTGAAAATGCTAAAGTTTTTGAAGAGGAGTGTAAACCTAGCCATGAAGGATGTGAGTGGGAAATGGGGCGTGGGGGACCGACACACCCGACCTTACTCTCGGGAAGGAAAGGACATGATTCACCTCGGGGAGTTGAAGAATGTAATTAGGTTCCGAATAAGAATGGCCCACTGCAAGCCTAATGGCTAGGCGTTACACTCTAGTGAGCTCACGAACGAAARGAAATGGCAAGCTTTTACTGCAAGTGAATTTTGAAGGGAATGTTTTGTAAAGGAATTTTGAAAAGGGAATGTTTGAAAAGGTTTTCATTTAAAATGTGAAATTTTATAATTTCATAGCATGTAGGAYAGGTTGATGCATTCATGCATTGAGGTTACTTACTAAGCTTTTTAGCTCATTCCTTTCCCTCTTGTTTCATTGCAGATGATGTGTAACCAGATGGGGCGAGGAGGTTGCTTGTGGGCGAGCTACGATACCCGAGAACTGATTTTCGAATTTATTTATGAAATAAGATGAATATTTCTGAATGTTTTAAATTATTGAAGTGCCTTTGTGATTTTTGTTTTTGAATGGTTTAGAAAGGCTTCCGCTGTCTTCATTTTGAAGAAATGTTCAGTTTTAAATGATGGTTGATTATTTGTGAATGGAATGACATAACATTCCCGGGTTAGGATAAGGTTCCTAAACTGGGAGTGTTACATATATTCTTCTATTTTCTCGGGTTGCTTCAATGTCACAATGTTTCAACTGAATCCTAATGAGACGTATTTCTTTGTTTCGAAGTGTTCATTCTTCGTAGAATAAGGGCCTGTAGTCAAGCTTCTTCATCATTTTTTACATGATCTAGTGCTAGATGGTACTTCTTAAGTTGAGATACACAAAATAAATCATCCAATCGTGCAATCCTACTAGTACTGGCAGTAGGGTTGGTCGATCTACCACATTCCCAACTCTTTCTAGCACTTTGAAAGGTCCAATATACTTAGGGCATTAGTTTTCCACCTATCTAGTGCCTTAGAATTCCTCGGTGGGGTCTTAACTTCTACATTGAACTCTAAATCTCATATTTAGTTTTCATTGTTTGAATCTCGGCTTTGAGCTACTTTCAAGCGCTCCTAGATTCAACTTAACATTTTCTCAACGTTTCTAAAACTTAACAAAGTCCCAAAAGTTTTCTGAAATTTAGGTTGTATACGGGAAATGAATTTGTGTTACTATATTTATAGATACTCTGTGAAGATACTCGATTTCCTTATGTATCTAAGCTAACCTTACCTACACTTTGGACTTTAGATTTCTTCATCCATTATCTTAATTAGAATAAAGCTCTAATATTATCTATAAACAACTTTCTAGCACTGAAATCCACTGTTACTGCAATCTTTCATTCGAGGACCTTTATTTTCTAAATTTGAAAGCTAGTCATATTCATTATTCCTAGTTAAGGCATCTATTACATCATTCACTTTTTTTACATTTATTCTACATCTCGTAGCAATGTATCACTCCATACCTTTCTTTGTACCTATCCTCCTTCTAATAAATAAGTAATCAACACTTTCTCTCAAATACAATGCTTTATACAGTGTCATTTGGATTGAAAATATTTAACTGTGTACTAATATATAATGTAAATGTACGCAAATTATTCATTCCTAACTTGATGCTCTTACCCCATCCAAAACTTTCTACTGTCTGGATTCCTCCCAACTTTTATAGGATACTATGAATTGACAATATAACCCTTCAACAAAATGAGAACAATTATTAAAATCTTATAACTGACAAAATTTCAATTTCAAACTATATCTCTGCTAAAGTTTTGTGATAGTTTCATCATTATTGACTTATTATCTACAACATTTTCTTATCAAGTAATAGTCCAGCTATTTTCCAAATCCTTATTCAAACTTAATAGGACCATTCATCATATATATTCGGATACATCTTAAAATAAATAAATAGTCTCTCAATAAAGTTAAACAATCATTAAATCCTTACCGATGACCAAATTTCAATCTTCCAATGCTACTTCCAATGTTGTACTTACAARTTCTTTCTAACTCTATTGAAATACATGTATGGTAATGTCTCTGCTTCTATATGATGATATTACTTCTGCTCTACAACCCTTTATAGTGCAAGTAATAGTCCAGTTGTCTTCTTCAATTAAACTAAGGGTAGTCTTTAGAGTTTAACAACTCTTCTAAGCCTTTATTCATGTTCAACCTACACATTTCTCATAATTCTCTTATAACTACTACCTATACTACACACAAATCCTTTCCATAATTGGTATTATGGTTATCCTTGCCTGTTTCTTAATCATTGTTCATGTCCTTCATGCTATTGTAAACTATCTTCTAGCATGAATATTTCCAAGAGAGATGGTCATCAATATCCTATTTAGAAACTTCTTATGCCGGTAGATAACTTGATGTGAATGGGAAACCATTGATTTTACTAGAGATTATATGCATGTTTTCACACTTTTTAGAATGATAAAATGCAACTTCATATTATTTTACCTTGAATATTGCTTAGAATCGACAAGTGACTTTAAAGGTGCAATAGTGTGAAATTATAGAATTCATGTGCATTTGCTAAGATAAAATACTCTATTTTGTGGGAAGAAGGATTCTGTAAGAAAAACAAAAGGTCACTTGATGAACAAGTAAATATTTATTCAATGTTGCGACAATTGACAGCAATGGCTTAAATATGCAATGCTGCAGCATTGAATATTATGAGAAAAAAAGGAATATTTTATTCGAAGAAGGAAAGTCAAAGAAGAAAATGAAAGTCATTGGATAAAGGAGATAATCATTTCTCGAGCCAAAAAGCTAAAAAGCTAAAAAGAAAAAAAGGTGAAAAGCAAAAAGTCAAAAAATAAAAAGTCATTGGATAAAGGAGATAATCATTTCTCGAGCCAAAAAGCTAAAAAGCTAAAAAGAAAAAAGGTGAAAAGCAAAAAGTCAAAAAATAAAAAGTGCTTATGACAAATTTTTGCCAAGCTTCCAAGGCGAACTTCAGAGGACAAAAGGGAGGAAGGCCAAAACAAGTGGGGCATTCTAGAATTCARGCACCAGGGCAAAATGTAGGAGAGAGAAAAGAGGAGAGAGAAAGAGAGCAAAAAGAGGGAAGCATGGAAGAAAAAGAAGAAGAAGACTTCAAGGAAGCCTTCACCATTAGACTTCATCAACCTCTTTAAGCATTGTTTCTCCTTTTCTTAGTGATTATTTCAAGATGCATTTCAATATGTTAATCTTTCGCATCTTGTATTTCATTTCATCCAAGAACATGAACTAACTTCTTAGAAGTTAGAGTTTTGATGAATCTATGCATGTAATGTCCATTTGAATAATTCGAGTAAGGTTTACTCTTTATAAATGCTTTACTCAAGCTTATATATTGTTCACATTCACTGTTTTATTGGCCATGAATAGTGTTTGTGTGAGCTTCTGGAACTCCAAAAGGTAGCTAAAGAGGTGGAAAACTTGAGTAGATGTGGGTTTGGTTATCTTGGAATAAGGTTTAATATCTTAGGAATACCATAGAATATTAGAAACATTCATATTCCACCCATAAAATCATATGAGACTTGAACTTTATTCAAGTTCCTCAAGCTAAGTAACTTCGATAGGTAGAACAACTTAGTGAAATAGAAATAAGGAGTAACAAACTGAAAGGGTGAGGTCATTTTTTGTCTCGATTTGCATTTCTACTATAGCATTTGCTCAAAGTCATTGCTGCAGCCAATCTGTAGCATTGATGTTGTAGCTAAATCTTTGTTGTAGCATTTGTTTAGAAGTCATTGCTGCAGCCAATCTGCAGCATTGATATCGCAGCTAAACCTTTGTTGTAGCATTTGCTCATAAGTCATTGCCGCAGCCAGTCTRCAGCATTGACATTTTGACTTCTTAGACATTAGTACATAAGGAATTCTTAACCCTAACTCACCTTTAAGCTCTTGATCATATTATTTGTACAATTACTGTGCTTATTTTCGAATCATTGTGATTAGATGATTTTAGTTATTTTACTTTATTTTCGTGACAACTAACAAACTAATTGATTTTATTAGGAATTTAAACCATCACTTTTGAATCAACAATCCTTGTGGGACAATACTCTTATTCACTCTATATTACTTGTGAACCATGTGTACTTGCATAAGTGAAGCTTCATTGTGTATGCGATTCTGTGTATCACAAGTATCAAAAGATATATGGTATATCCAAAGCTAAAGAAAGTCAGACAAAAATTTTAGATCACAATTACCTACTACCACATTTGAATCCCTGTTTATATCTGCCTTTTCAATTGCAAACATTGGACCTTGATTTGCGGATTGTTCGGTTCCAACCCTACTTCCTCTCTTGATATTGAAGGTCTAACACTAGTTTTCCCTTATCTTGTTTCGGCCCTTACTACCCAATATGCTTCGAGCTTCTACACCATAAGCACAAGTTGTTCTTTTGTCGGCAATCCCTTTCAGGGTGTCCTAGTTTTTTACATTAGTTGCAGAGTTTTTTACTTCATGTGTCCCTCACTATGTTGTTCTTTCTTTTGTTCAGAACCCTTGTTCGATCTAGCCATTTACCCGAAGCATTCATGAGAAGAACTGCCTTGCCCTGGATGCTGCTATCTTGCTCGTAGGGTCTTGTCTTCCTCATAGCTCCTAATCCTTTGTGGGCCTCCATGTCCTAAGGCTGTTTCATTACAGTGTGCCAGTCGATCCAATGCTCAAGCTAATGTGAGTTCATGATGAGGGATTGAACCCCGTTCTTAAGCCTGGGAATTGACAACCTAATTTCAGATGGTTTAAAAAGTCRATTCTCTGCAACTTTTCTTATTTTGAAATGTACCTGGTGATTCATACATAATGTAAAACTCGTACACCCATTAGTAAACTCACATAAGAGCATTTGTAATATTAAAACCCAACAAATGCTTCTATGAACAAAAGCACTAAATCCAAATTCTGACTACACATGTATCACAACGTAGGGCACTAAGTGCACAAATTATCTTTAATTATCAAAATCAGCAAATTGAAAATATTAATTTCCTAATTAAAGGCAGGAAAACATGGTTACCATCTAATGAGTATAAGAACAGCTACCTTGGATTCCTAACAAGGAAAAATTCCTGAACAACCTTCAATATCTTATCAGTTTGATTCATATTGATCAGTTCCTTCTAATTCTCTACAAGTACTAGTGATGTCCCATAACCTCAAATATCATGAAGTTAGAACCTGCACTCAAAATTTGAATTATTATGGTCAAAACTCAAACTAACCACTTGTAAGCCTAAGTTAATAGCATCACAAGACCAAGCCATACATATATAAACCTCATCTCTATACAAAACCTACTTACCACATACAACTAGGCCTCTTAATGCCTCTTGACAACTGCACGAATAAAAGTATACCATTCTACAGAACCATGGATCTCAAAACTTAAGCTCTGATACCAATTTTGACTACCTGCCCTCTCCTAGGTTCCACCAAGGCTGTACAGGCGTTGCCTAGCTTTTCGTTGTCAATGCATTTGAACATTCAAATTAACTAAAATCATTAATAGAATATGAACATCTCAATAAGTATATATCCTCACAATATAGAAAATATGCAAGATATRCATAACTAAACTTCACAGTATGATCCCAAGGTATGAGAATACAACTCATCGATCACGTTACAGACACTCTAACCATTACAAATGATTAGAAATCTCCAAGCTTCACAAAATCTATCTGTAGTGTAACTCTTCTATGCCTGGAAGTCACTTAAGTTCTCTAAATGTATGCACTTGTTATTAAACCATATGATAATTAGGTGAACTAGGCTGAGTGAGTCTCGTGCATGTGTGAAAGTATACATTAGCAATGAAAAATATTTAGGAAGAACAGGTTACATAAAATCAATTAAAGGAAATATTAGATAACTCTTATTCAAACCATTTTCTTTGAAGTAGTACGATTAATACCTCATTTAGAAACTAGGATGCATTTCTGGAAACAAATCAAGTGTAGAATGCAGTTCTGGAATAAGTCGAATCGGGAAATGCATTTTTCGAAAACATGTTAGGACATGTAATTCCATGAACAGGATAGTGCCAAGGGCATAAACAGGAACCATAAGAGTGTTCACTACGGGATTAAGTGTACCGCCTTATCACCTTCTATGCATATATGACTTTTATTTGCASTCCATGAATAGTAACAGTCAGGTGGCTAGCTCTAGTAATCTTTGCCTGTCACTGAAACATGAAAAAAATAGTGAGCTAGGCTTAGTGAGTCCTAAGGTATGTGCCATGTGCAAGTTACAAATATTCTAGTGTGCATAACTTAACAAAACAAATAATCACAATTGTGGAAGACGTATCAAAATATTTAGTGCTCAAAGAATACACAAATCAGAGTAGTAAATAGTTAGATCATCGCGAAAGCTTGAAAACTAATACAAAAACATATCAAAAAGTTTGATTTGAACTCTTAGGTGTCATGCTCTAGCTTTAGAGGAAATTCTATTTGGAGTTGTAATTTGAGGTGGCAAGCTTCTTGTGCCACGTGAGAAAAGGAAAGAAAGAAAGAAATTACTAAGAAGATGAGGGATTAGGCTAAGTGCAAATGAAGAAGAAGAATGCATGTTTTCTTCATAAGCCTCTTGACGGATTTTCCTATGCTAGGAAGAGGTCAAATTCAATTTGTATACTTTGTATGCTTTGGATAGAACATCTTGTAGGCTGATAGGGGAAGATAAAGGAGGCAGCACATGTTCATTTTATGGAGAAGAGATGCAAACTTTGGTAAAGCAAATGAATTTAAATTAGTGTAAAAAGTAAATTTGATCTTTCCTTCCTTAGGTTAGTTTCCACCTAGATAGTTCTACCATACATTTGTCTAAATCTGAATTCAGCTATGCTCAAGGTAATTAAGAATACATCTGGTTGACATGTTTGAGTCCTAGAATGTCTTCCTAGGTATTAAGTCATAGATAAAGATAGTTTTCAAGAAACTAAAGGAAGTTACGCATTAGTCGACTTTCTTTTCAAGTGTTAATTATATTTAATACGTGTTTGTAACACCCCCAGATTAAGAACTRTCCTAAGTTGAGAATGTCATCGACTTAATTCTTATATATTTAAAATTTCTGCGAAAGCTTTTGAGGATAAAGGAATAAAATTTAAACGTTCAATAAGTTCACAAATAAATAAAAATTTAATTAACCGAACGACTCTTAGGTATCAAAGCCTACTCCCAAACGATCTTTCATGCACCATCTGGTTAAACATCACCTGAAATGTAAAATAAGGAAATATGGGGTGAGCTACTAAGCTTAGTAAGCAAATCCCATACATGAATGCATGAATAAGTCCCTATATGTCATAAGTTATAAAATTTCACTTTCTCAATAAAAGGTTTCTAAACATTTTCATTTCATAAACTTTCTCATAAAAACTTTCCTTTCAAAATGTAAGAACTTTTCAAACATTTTCATTCTTTTAAAGTCGTGAGCTCACTTAGCGTAATGCCTAGCCATTAAGCTTGCAATGGGCCATTATTCTTTGGAATCCGATCACATTTTCTACCGGTAGAACTGTAAATCGGTTAACATTACTTTAACTTTTTCTGAACATCACCTCATAAGAGGTGAACAATACATGAAATTTCGCACCCTATAAGAGGGTTAGGTCGGGTGCGTCGGTTCCCCAGGCCCCATTTCCCACTCATATCTTTCATGGCTTTGGCTTTACACCCCTTTTTCAATATCCTTAACGTTTGGAAATCATTCATCATAAAAATAACATCTTTAAAAACCTCATTGTTCAAAAGATTTACTTTTCCAAATTTCATTTTTTAAAAACATTTCCTTTATTGAATGTATGATTATGTCCATACAAGAGAATATGCAACTAATGCAATCTACATGCTCATGGAGTACATGAACCCTTAACTTCAAATTTTTAACATGTCAATGAGTGATAATATTCACATACTGAAAATAATATTACATTATAACACATAAGAGTAATTATCAATTCACATTCAATTCACATAAGAATATTCAATCATAATAACAACACACTCGTATCGTAATTAATGAGAATGTGGTGATTTTCAAAAATTCACTTTAATATCTATTATGAATTCACATTCAATTTACAAAGAGATTCAATCATGAGAACAACACACTTGCTTCATAACGAAATGAGAATGTCGAAATTTACTTATATARAACTAAAATTCAATACACATTCAATTCACCTAAGAGCAATTTAATTATAAAAATAACACATATACGTTAATGAGAATGTGAGAATTTACTTACTTGTTAGTCCTCAGTAAATTTGTTTACTTTCGCTAGCGGGGTGCCTTGGTTGCCCACAATGTTAATGTGCCACAGTATCCTAATATTATTATACAAAGAATGTTCATCTGAAACTTGTTTAACCAAATACATTTACTTAACATAGGTGTTTACTGTTAATACCTTCATCATTTTTCTTATGGTSACCTTAATTAATAATTTCTCAAGATGAATTTCTATGTCAATAAAAATAAAACTACTAATATTATGATTTAATTTCATGACTCTTAATTTGTTTTTAAAATAACAATAATAATCGTAATCACAATATACATTATTTTATCATACAATCCTCAATTTCACCCTAAATTACATTCCAACATATTTCTAAAATTATATCCTCCTTTTACTTAATCGTACTAACTTAAATTTTAATTAAATATATTCCATATTTTTCCTTAATTATTATTACATAATACAAAACCTAGGCCATTCGGTTAATTTAAATAAAAAAACTAAGGATTCACCTCGAATCCTGAACCTTAGGCATGGTATCAAGACTAAGATCTAATGGCGTCAATCATGCTCGGTAAGGAAATACGCTCCGGGTGTGCTAACGAAGGTCCTGGTCATGCACGTGCTATATGCGTGTAACTGGCTCGAGTAGACGGCGCACGACGCTTGGTCGCCTGGGCGCCTAGTCGCCTGGGAGCTGGTCGCCTGGGCGCCTGGTCGCTGGTCCTAGAAAACTCCGAATCTCTGTAGAAGGCTTGGGTTTGTTCCATTTTGACACAGCTTCAACCTTCGAGAGATCGACCGTGATTCCTTCCTATGAGAGTATACATTCTAAAATGGGACCTCACTCAACCAAAACTGACAGTTACAGAACTTAGCATATAATTGGTGCTCCTGTAGCTTCTGCAACACCATTCTTAAATGTCTCACCACTTCCAATGTCCTAGACTAAACCAATTTGTCGTCTATAAAGATAACTACAAAAAATTATCCAGGAAGAGCTACAATATCCTATGCATTAAATCGTAAAAGTTTTCGAAGCATTCATCAGTTCAAATGACATTATTACAAAATCAAAATGCCCATATCTAGTATTAAAGGAAGTTATTAGAATATCTGGTTCACCAGTTCTAACTTTGGTAGTATCCCTATCTTAAATCTAACTTAGAAAGTATCCTTCACCTCGCAACTGATCAAATAATTATCAATGAGAGGTAGAGGATACTTATTCTTAATAACACAGTTTAACCCTCTAAAATCTAGGCACAACCTTAAGGTATTGTCCTTTTTTTAATAAACAGTATTGGAGCACCTCAAGGGGATATGCTAAGTGTAATAAAACCTTGCTCCAAAGGAGTTGCAACTGCTCCTTTAGATCTTTCGATTTAGTTGGCAATAAATAATATGGAGTTCTGCATAGGTTTAGCTCTAGGAAATAAATCTCTCCTAAATTCGGTTCTCTTTGAGGAGGTAAAGAGGTTAGTTTTAAAGAAAACACATTGATATATTCCTTTACTACCTGCATTCTCTCTATACTACTCCCTATATCCAATGATTGGTCTATTAGGTAGGCTAGATATCACTTACATCCTTTTCTCAACAATTTCCTGCCCTTAATTCCCAAAATAGTCAAACTCCTAGATTTATCTCTATCAATCTGCAATTGCACTAATACTTTTGCCATATTGAGCTTAACGGTTCTATTTCTATGGATGATGTCATGCAAACCAATCCATGCCCAGGATCATATCATAGTCTCTAAATGGTATCACTATCAAATGCCCAAGTGGTACAAATTTCTCCATATAAATTTCACAATCAACATATAATACATTACCACCTATAGTTTCTCCCATGGGTACTTCCTAAGAAACTACATGACAACTCAATAGGAGAGATTGACACTATATCCAAAAATAAGTAGATTTGGTGTCTATTAAAATTAGAGCCTTATCAGTGAAGAATAACAATTACCTTCTACTATGTCGGAATCCCCACTCAAGTCCTTCTTTTTCATTGCAAATACCTAAGCCTTAACTGGAGGTCTTCCAGTCCTATTAGTAGGTGGGACTCGGGTCCAGCTAGCTTTGCTCCTCCATTCCTCTGAGTAGTGTTAGTCCTATGAGGACAATCCCTGTGCATAGTGCTCAAAATTCCTGCCTAGTATGCACATATTATTCTTCCTTCGATGCTCCGTCTGCTGATATTCCCATCTGCTGCATATTCACATATAACTTTTGGACTCTGGAGTGGCCTTGGAATGCCCTTTCCTTTCTTCGAGCTGCCTACCCACTTTTGCAATTTTCTTTCACTAGGGCGTTTAGAAATAGAGCTTCTTGTCCCTAACTTCACCTTCCTACTTCCAACATCTTGTCACTATTTTTCCTATAGGTAGCAACTTTCACGAAAATACTATAAGTAGTAGGTAGAATTGGTGCTAAAGCTTGTTTTAACTCAAATTGGAAGTCTTTGATGAATTGACGAGTCTTGCTCTCTTTTGTATCGATTAGACACAAATAATATTTAGATAGTTTCTTGAACTTGGCTGCAGATTGATTGATTGTCATGCTTTTTTGTCGCAATGTTTGAAATTCATCTTCCTTCTTTCTTTGATCCACGTAGCCTATGAACTCCTTCTCAAATTCTTCTACAAACCTAATCCAACTTGTTATATCATCTTGCCATTCCCAAGTCTCGTGGGTCCGAAACAACCATTCTCGGGTAGGTCCACTTAGCCTAAATGCTGCAAAGGCAACCTTCCCTTCATTTGCATATCGTAGCATTTGATATATGTCTCCTATTTGTTCAATCCAACAATCTGCCTCATCTTCCTCTTCTTCTTCTCTATAAAATTTCGGAAGCTGTAATTCTAGAAATCACTGTAAAGCCTTATCTTCTTCATTTTGTTCAATTGTTCTAGGTGATCTTCGTTGAAGAGCCATTTCCATTACGGTTTTCATTTTATCAAGGGCTATTCTGTTGGTGTAGGGGCTATCTGTCTTGGAGAAGTTGGTATGTCCTCATGATCGTGTATAATGGGTTTACCCTTTGATACCCCAAGGTAGCATATGGTCTACCGTTGCTTCTCGRGTCAGAAGCATCTTGTCGAATTCTTGAACGAGTCTTAGGGTCATTTCCTGTATATACTAACATAGGTTTCCTATCTTATCTACAGTATAAATATATCACATTGTCATGCCGCACATTCTCTATCACGAGCTATTCAAACAAGATTCAACTTCCATCATTCCATATATAGAGATGCTATTCATGCTTAATCCCAAATCAAATACCACTAAACAAGGCAACCATAAATTTCAGTATGGAATCTTTCGTACCTCAACATTGTCTACAAATTAGATTATAGGAACAAATTCAATATAACAAATATTTTCCAAAATTTCTGAACAGTTCTTACTCTACCAAAAGAGAGTGCTAACATATGAGACCAAAATAGAACATACAAGCAAGTGACTACTACATGCTAGGCTTCCTTATCAAGTCTGAGGAAGGTCTAAAAATATGATAAATTATCTACTCTTAGCCTGTRMAAGTTTAATTTGGAGAAAAAATCATTTTCTCCCTCTAAAGCTGCTCGCCTTTGGTTAGCTTCATTAAGCAACCAATCAAACCAGCATACATCCTTATGGGGTTGTGCTCACTGAGTCTTAATCCTTCCTAGCTAAGTCTACAAATAACCAATTTGTGACTTTAGCTATTGTATACTTGCCTCACAAGCTTGCTGATATCTTCATTTAGGCATCCTAAACTAACAACAAAAATAAGTCTAGCAATTGCTATTCTTTTGCTTACCCTTGCTCTTTTACCACTCAATTCTCTACAATTACACATCCTCTGTTCATATCGCAGAACCTATGCTCTAAACACATGGCCTATCTTTGATCACATAACATGGCTTTGATACCACCTGTGATGCCCCCGCTAACACCTAGTATGTCTGGGGTCGAACGAGMCATCGTCTGTCGCTTGACAGTCAATACTTGATGATAGGATGGATGCCTTATCAGTAACCCATTCCAAGAATGTTATCATTCTTCTTGTCTCCTAAAGTGATGAATCTTTCTTCACTCTTTTGGAAATTTAAAGCATTAAGGAATCATAGGGCATCTACCTTGAGCACCCACTATCTATATACCATTTAGTTGCCTCAGACTTAACTTTCAACCATCCCTACATCTTCTAATAAAATGATCTTTTGGTACCTGCATTTTCTTGGGTCCTATCATGTTAGTCTTGGTAGCTTTGACTACCCAAATGGATTTCATGTCACTTTCATCCTTTTTCTTGTAAAAGCATCTTGTAGCATTATGTCCTTTTTTTTTTTTTTTTTCATAATAAGTATATGTAAAGGATGAAGCATAAGATGACATAGTATTAAACACTCTCTTGATAAGAGGTTTGATATGATGTGTACGCTTGTGCATGTACTCATATCCAATACCATTCTTGTCAAAGGGAGATATATGAACACCAAGTCATTTACCAAGATTGTCCTTTGTTTTGGTGAACTTGATTAAACTAGCATTTAATTCAACAAATTTCATTTTTTGGAATCATGTTCAATCATCGTAGCATCAAGAGTAGAGAACTTTTTCACTAGTTCATGCATTTCCATAGTGATCACATCAATGGTCATATATAAATTCAATTTATCACATCAAAGAGATTTCATGGATTCAACAAGAAAATTATTATCTAATTGAATTTTTTTTCATTTCCACTCAACAAATTCTCAATTTTCATCTTCATATCATTGTTTCTTTTGCTCATTTTTCTCATTTCATCATACATGTCGATAAGCAAAGATTGAGCATCACATTCCTCATCATTTTGAGGAGAGGGGATAGAAGTATATCTCATCCTCTATACCATTTTGATCATCTTCCCCATCATCATCCCAAGTCACAAAGCTTTTCTTCTTTCTTGAAGTGCTTTGATTCCTTAGATTGGGGCAAACAGCCGCTACATGTTCCATACTCTTGAATTCATAATATATTCTAGTGATTTTGTTTGGATGAAGGGGCTTTCTAAATGATCCTTTGAAGTTCCCCCTTCTAAAGGCCTTTCTAAACCTTCTTACTACCATGGCAAGTTCATCATTATCCACTTCCTTTTCACTAGAGGTCAACTTGATCTTTCTTACTGGATTCAACCACTTCTTGGTCAATTTTTGTTTTCAACCTCATCTCATGAGTCAAGGGTGAACGAATGACTTCCTCAATAGGTAACATCTTCAAATCCTTTTCTTTCTCAATGGCTAAGGTCTTGGATTTCCAAGACATTAGTAGTGCATCCAAGATCTTCCTATTTTTCCCTCCATTAGTATATACCTTATCATAGGATTTTAATCTGCTTACTGTATTTGTGAACCTAGTGAACATATCAAAAATATTCTTATTAGGCTTCATATTGAACAATTCATAGTACCTTACTAGCATAGCAAGCTTGGACTCCTTCACTTGATTTGTTTATTCATGAATAACCTCATGCATCCTCCATATAACATTGCATTCTCAAACGAATACCCAAGAGGGGGTCAATTGGGTTTTAAAATTTTTTATTACAAATACAAAGTTTTAACCTATATTGACAAAATATCAAACTTTGATGGGTTCAACAAATGGTAAGTGATTTTATGACCAATAAAAGCCACACCAACTAATTTACAGCACAAGCAAACAAGAGAGACACAACCACAAGATACAAATAATTTATAGTGGTTCGATTTCCCTTGAAAGCCACATCTAAGTTTGAACCCATCAAATATTTGATATCAGCTCTGCTATTCAGCTCCTTCCCATCCAGTGCAACCGAATAATTCCTCAACATATACTCCGAGTTCATGACTAATCCAGAAGATGTGGACACACTAAGCTGTGTCTCCATACGTGTACACGAGGTTTGAAGTTTCTCAGCAAAAGCAAGGTGAACAAAGGAGTGGGTAGCTCCTGAGTCAAATAATATGGCGGCAGGTGTATTACACACAGTAAAGTGCCTACATAACATGTAATTCTTAAACTCATGCAATTATTTATAGTGATTGAATTAATGCAATATTTAAGCTATAAGCACCTGACACTACGGTCATTGTTTCATCGGCCTCYTTCCTCGTCATGGTGAAAACTCGTGCTTGAGCAACTGGTCTCTTCACCCTATAGTCCTTGGTCAGATGTCCGGGCTTCCCACAGTTGAAACACTCTTCAACACCTCTACCACTTTCACTAGGGCATTCCCTAGCAAAATGCCCTTTACTTTCCAAACTTAAAGCACACCCCTTGCCTAAGAGGCACTCACCCAGATGTTCCTTACCACAATTGGAGAAAACTTTCCTCTGCTGTTTGCTTTGCTAACTTCCCTGTCTACTCCCTTAGTAGTATCTCCTCTTCTAACTACCCTTGACCCAACCTTTTGAATTTCCACCTCTGAATCTTTGATTCATGGGTTGACTTCTGAACTCCTTYTTGCTCAATAATTGAGCTCTCTCTACCAAAAGAGATTTATTGACAGCCTCTTGGCATATGGAAAGCTCATAAGGAATTWCCGGCAGTTTAATCTAAGACTTGAGCTCCTCTTCAATGCGCCTTGCTTTCCTTTCCTTTGTAGCAACCAAATCAAGAGCAAACTTGGCTAATCGAGTGAATTCAGCTTCACACTTACTGATAGATTGGCTCTCCTGCTCTAGCCTCACAAACTCACACTCTTTCTATTGTCACACGCTCTTGGGAAAATATTTACCGTTGAAGGCCTCGATAAACATTTCCCAAGTGAAGGACTAGTGTCCCTCTCATGCTAGCACTGAACCATTACCCACTAGTCGTACGCCTCCCCTTGGAGCATGTATGCAGTAAAGTCGACATTCTCCTTGCTTGTGCATCGCAAGATAGAGAACATTTTCTGGATCTCTGTCAGCCAATTCTTAGCTTCCAAAGGATCAATGGTACTTGAGAATGGCGGTGGAGCGAGCCTCTTGAATTCCTAGATCTTCCTGTATTCCTGTGTTTCACTCCTCCTCGATTGGCCAGCCTATTCGAAGGTAGTCATTGCCTGCATAAAGGCCTYCATAGTCATTGGAATTCCTTGTGCAACATGGGTATTACTTGTCCCTTCGTCCTACGGCTGAACCACCTCATCTTGGGCTTGCAAACTCGTAGTACGAACCATTACCAGACTAGAAAAATTTATTTGTGTAAGAACTTCATACACAGACGAAGCATATGATTATAAAAATTGAACATTATATTTCATCCCCAAATTAAAACAAAATATAGACAAAACATACTTATAATTCTTAACATTTAACATCATTCGAGAATTTAATCAAAACTGAAACTTACCAGATGGTCTAGGAAGGGAAGCTTGTGGCATGCCTAATACCTATATAGCTTTTAGAAATTATAAATATCTTTGTATGAAGTGCACAGAATCGTTTTTAAAACCCCCAGATTAGGAACTGTCCTAAGCTAAGAGTATTACTAACCTTACTCATAATTATATCAACTATTGTAGGAAACAAAAAAGATTTGAAAACATCATGTATTTCTCCACATAAGATAGATTAGGATGTAACTTAATTTGTGCATAGTTTCAATATGTGATTCGGGGAGGGATTATATTTCTTGAGTTGTGATACATGGAAAACATCATGTATCCCAGACTTCCAAATGGTCCAATATATCAAGGACTCAGTTTGCCTCCTCTTGGATATTTAAAAATTCCTCAATAAGACCTCAACTTCAGGAAAAACTTTATTGCCTAATTCAAATTCTAGATCTTGCCTCTGATTGTCAGCATAGCTTTTTTATCGACTCTAAGCAGCTAGTAATTGGTCCTGGATTAACTTCACCATTGGACACATTTCYTCCATAGCTGGTAGTTGATTTTCCTTTCGAGCTAGCCTTTCTTTATCTTCTTTCCAAGCAATTGGCAATCAACCTTTTGCTCCCATAGAGCACCTCATGCGATGCCATTTCAAGTAATGATTGATATCTATAATTATAGGCGAACTCCATGAAAGCCAAGTTATCAATCCACTTATTTTTGAAATCAATGACACAGACTTGCGGCATATCCTCCAGGATTTGTGTAGTCCTTTCAAATTGTCTGTCGATTTAAGGTGGTGGTAGTACTGAAACTTAACCCAGTACCCTTCAGTTCTTGAAACTTTGAACAAAATCAAGAGGTGAACCTCGAATCTTGATTCAATACTATGCTCATGGGTACTCCATGTAGTCATACAACTTCTTCTATATATACTTCTGCTAACTTCTTCAGTAAGTACTTTATGTTAATTGGGATGAAGTGGGCCAGCTTGGTCAAGCAATCCACTATATACCTAGATAGCATTCTTATTGCCTTGTGCAATGGGCAATCCTATCACGGAACCCTTGGGGATACACTGGTATTTCCATTCTAGCATTGGCAAAAGTTGAAGCAATCCTCCAGGTGTTTAATGTTCAGCTTTTATTTATGGAAAGTCAAACAAGTAAATACATACTGTGCAATCTCTCTCTTCATATTGTTCTACCAGAAATGATGCTTAAGATCGCGCACATCTTATTGCTTCCGAGATTGATCGTGTACCGACTTTGATGAGCTTCATCCAAAAGGCTTTTCTTAAGTTGGCATTGTCTAGCACACATATTCTATTCTGGAAATGAATTACTCAGTCTTTGATCTATCCTGAAGTAGGGCAATCATCTAGATTAAATCTTCTCTTTTAGCCACTTTCCCTTATCCTGCTACTGCATTTCCTTAATTTGTTGTCTCAAGTTAAAGGTTATGTTGATATTGGTTGTAACACCCCCAAATTAGGAACTGTCGAAATTCGAGAGTATTATTGACCTTATTCATAATCATATCAACTACTACAGGAAACAAAAAAGATCTGAATACTTATCTAAAAAGGTTTATAAACATTTTCGCAGAGTTTCCTCTGTAACTTCAACAACTACTCCCTGTATACAATCAAAAAGTTTCCAAACATTTCCAATACTCGTAAATAGCATGCATTCTAACCCAACAAACATCCAATATAAATAAATAGAGTATTCCAACAATCTCTTACTAACTTAACAATTACCAAAATTGAAATTTGCAGAATTTGAAAGAATCTAATGTATGAATAGTTAAATCAAATAMGAAGTACTTAAACAATACATGAAACCTCTCTATTCGACCATTTATCTTATTCACTAAAATTTATTTAAATAACACTTYAGGGTGTCAAGGCTTGCCCACAAACAACCTCCACGCACTATTTAGCTACACATTCTGAAATACAGAATGAAGGACTTGGAATGAGCTATAAAGCTCCATAAGCAAATCCCATGCATGRATRCATGTGAAATGCACTATATACCATGAATTACCACATAACACAGATGACGGAATAAGTAGGTGGGTATGGGGATTTATTTACTTGGAGTTCTTAACGTTGAAATTCTATTTAAATCTCAAAGCGGAATCCCTCAACCGCTCTTAACGTCAATGTGCTCAAAAATGACCTAATTATGATTACCAAAAAAAATTCATTTAACACGATTGTCCAAGCTTAAAACATTTAACGCTAATCCAATGAGCGTCATTTGCCAATTTTAACCCGTACTTAGTTCCCACATTGCCAAAACTATCACATTCTTAAAGGTACAACTTATTTCATAGCTTTTTACCCCTATCAAAAATTGGTAATAGTAATACCAAAAATAATACATTTCTAAGTCAAAACACATTCTTCATACAAATTAAACTCATTCTTAGATTGGGTATTAAACCTAATCTATATTCTTCCACAATTTCACTGTAGAACATAATTACATAAGTCATTAAATTTCTAAAATTGAAGAACAATATTTTCACCTTAAAATCAACAAACTCTAAGTGTCGCGAAACCTGCATTGCACCTCGGGCGTGCGCTCAGGCAGTGCGTCCACCACAGCCCTGGTCACGCACGATGCCTAGTCGCCTGGGCATCTAGGCGCTCAGTTGCCTGGGCGTCTGGGCATGCAATGCCAATCGACTGGTCAATTCTAACTTGTTTCTAGAAATTCTACTTCCTATAAATCCTCCGGTGATCTGTTTCAGCGACTGGTTAGTTAGAACCGAATGATAGATCTTTGTTTGGGTCAAACTGGTTGTGCATGGATCTAGGAACTGCAACGGCAGACTTGCTATGTGCGTGCAATCTATCGTTGCCCGACTATAGCAATTTTGGGTAGCAACGATTGCCGATGAGCTAGTCTGTTCTAGTTCAGGCGACGTCGAGATCTGGTCGTAGCTCCGAGCATTGGCGACTGGTGAGCAACCAGCAAACAGATATGTATTGCGAGCGGGCAACTTTCGAGCATCAACGCAGAAAGGATTAGAGCGGATCTGGACGAGCTCAAATATGGGTAGAAAGAGAAGATCCGAACAGATGACGAGCGGCCAAATATATAAACCAGCAGCTCCAGTAGAGGCCGGGCAAATAGCTCTAGACTAGTGTGGTGAAGGCAGGAACGAGCGGTGTTGGGCTAGGAAAAAGAGGTGGTGAGTACATGAGGGATAGGGGCAACAACGGCAAGGGTTTTTCGGAAATGGGGCCAATGGTGGCCAGTGATGGAAATGGAGGCAGGAGCGTTAAGTTTACTTTAGGGTTACAACAATTAGGTAGTGGCTGAAACCMTAATCACCTTTTCCTTTTTTCTTCTTCTTTTTTTTTTCCCCCCAAACTTRGGCCCTAACCCAAATCCCTTAGGCCTCACCTCCCCATACCAAAACCAATTCAGTCCAATAGATTAAATTTTTCRGGTTTTCCTTTCGGTAAAATCTAGTTTCCGAACAAGAAACGAATAAGCCTAACAAATCGATTCACTAACTTACCAAAAACCCTAATTTGATTAACATGATAATTCCATACTTAATTAAACATACAATTAAATAATGATCACATAGAAAATTATTAAACCCAAGTTGGCACACAATCATACAATCATACATAATTCATAAAAACTAATATCCCGGGTATTACATTAGCTATGAGAATCGCCTTCATTCCAACTTCAGCCTCAGACAACACCACCTGCTCCAATTCCTCTACTTCTAGAAGTTGTAACATCAACAAAGTCACATTTCTACAGAAGGCGTCTCTAGAACATTTGGCTTTCCTGGGTGGTATTTGATTGCAGATTAATACTCCTCGAGGAATTAATCCACCTTATTTACTTCATGTTGAAATCCTTTTGCAAAAATAAATATTTGAGCCTCTTATGATCAGTGTATATTTTGTACTTTGCCTCAAAAAAATAATGTCTCCACTTTTTTAGGGCAAATACGGTAATGGCAAGTTCCAGGTCAACCTTAAGGTTCACCTTTCAACAAAGGTTGTTATGTCCTAGACAACCATGAAATCTTTTCCCAAAACCAGAGAAAGTTTTGTTACAATATTTCACTCTTGAAAGTGGGGATAAGAAATTGAAGATTTATTGATTTGATTTCACAAATTTTTGCCGAAGGATTCCATGCAGTTTTGGAATAAAATAATCAATGAATGATTTTGAAGATATTCACTCAAGATAATCGATTTGAATAATAGAGTACTTGGTGATAAAGAAAACCCTAAAAGTCCTTTTATACTCCCCAAAATAAAGGTGAAAAATGAACCATTTTTAAATCAATACGTGTTTAGTTCGGACATCTGAACCACAATAGGGGAGCCTTCAAGGTATCATCCGAACCCTTGCAGAAGGATATTAGGCTCGATATTAGAACTATTTGGACTTACAATCTTTGTACATTACACTTCCTTATACTTTACAGTTCTATTTACTTTCACCTCAAAAAGAGGTCAACTTTATCATTACATTACTACCCTCAAGGATGGCTAAGTCGGGTGTGCCGGCCACCCCACTCCCCATTTCCACTCACATCCTTCATGATTTAGGAGTACACCCTTTACTTACTTAAAACTGGGAATATAGGCTATTCCAAACTACTTTTCACATTTCCTTGAAAACATTTGTCTTACATTTTTCATGAACATGCAACATGTCGTACTTAATCAAATCAATGTTCATCAAAATACACCATAGCATAAAACAATGCACATGTCATTTTATAATGTAAACATGTACAAGTTCAAATAAGTGCATACTAAATATAACACTCATAGCAATTCAATCATAACTCCTACACATTCATACGCAATAGTCATATATCACAATCAATAAGGATATAGAAGTTTACATATCTTAAACGCTTAACGGTGATGGTCTTGGTTTCGGTTAACAACTATATTCCATGGCTGCCATTGATGTTGTCACATCAGATTTCCTAATCTAGAGAAAGAAAACATGCTTAAAGGGTCCTCCATTTTATATACCCTAAGATACCCTTTTAAGGCCTCTTCGGAAACATTCTGACCTTGTAAAACTCAACAAAGTATACATTCTCTCTGAACAAGGTGGCCATGGATGGTAGGGTCCGTTTTGCACACACGTCCATGACTGTCTAGAGAGCTCAGTAATGGGCACGGACAGATATCACGAACGGCAGCACCAGTGGGCACCTTAAATGTCACAAACGGAGCCATGGGCAGTCTTTCATCTGTGCTTGCATCCGTACTAGCACGAAAATCTAACAATAGATATATCAAGGGAAAATTTCAGCAATAACATCTATAATCAGAGCCTCCCTTTGATCTCTCTATGTTTTTGATACTCTAAAACATGTACATTGTACACATACCTATGTATTTGAGAAATCATTATCTTTAGCAATCATCTTTGAAATTCCCAATGACAATAATRTCCTAACCTAAGGACAAACAGATTATTCGTTAAGGAAGCATTAACTAGCATTAATTCAACAGAAGGCTTACCTAATCTCATTACGTTTCCAATGACTTCCGAGGTTGCTGAAGTGATTCRCTTTCCTAGCTTCTCGTCCTTTTCCCTTCATTTTGTAGAATGACGTATAGGGTTAGCGTGATTTGTTTCTGTACGTACAAAGTTTTGGTTATCATAGGAATATTTGAATTTTAAATTCAGTCATGTATTATCACTACTTATGATGATCTAAAAGTAGTTGATTATTGAATTTTGATTATCAAATACTTATGAGTTAGTTATCATAATTATCCTTTTAGATAAGGATTTTCAATCCTTTTTACAGATGTGATTATTGATTATCTATTATACAAATATTCTAATTCCTACAAGATCAACTATATAACTAGACTCATTAATTTGGACTTTGTTAACAAAAACAGAGAGTAATATTCATGATATGTTAGATTAGTATACTTAGTATTTGTTCATAAGTATATATTGAGAAATGTTTTCTCAATGTTTTTTTTCARAATTTATTTTGGCTATTGATTCAAGTTCTTCCTACCCTTAGAAGATTCGGGAATCTTGCTGAAAGGATTTTCAGCAACAAGAACAAGACATTGTTCAATCCTCTACGTCAATAATCAATTCAACAATCTATCAACAACTACAAGATTCAACATAGGGGGAATTATTTATTTTGTTAAAAAGCTTTAAATTGTTGAATGATTGATGTATAAGTCCCTTGAACTCATTGATTTASTGAATTGTGTTTGACATCTGGACGTGGTCCTATGGATATAGGCTTTCATGTCGAACCATGTTAAATCGTGTCTTTACCATTTTCATTGCGATTTGATTTATTTATATTCAATCTTTGATTATTAAGTAACTCACTAAAAGAAGTAGAAATCAACCCTARCAAGTGGTATCAGAGCGGGTTATTTTTGCATAATATTAGATCTGAATAGTGTTGAATTTTTAGCTTCTAACTGCATCTTGATAATCTTTTGCATTGATTTATCATACATCCTATTTTTTCTCTGATTGTGAACACATCCATTTCTGTGTCCACACACTGACAATACTTTTTCTATTATTATGGATGACTTATGTGACTGGTGAAGGACACTCCACTCATAGACCTGATGTGAGTGAAAGATCATTGATTTTACTAATGATTATATACATGTTTTCACATTTTTAATACGATGACATACTATTTTGCACTATTTTACCTCGAATATTGCTCAGAATTAACCTAATGAATTTATTTGTGCAATAGTGTGAAATTATAGAATTCATGTGAAATTGCTAAGGTAAAACACTCTATTTTGTAGGAAAAAATGATTCTATAAGTAAAATAGAAGGTCACTTGATAAAGAAGTGAAGATTTATTTGATGCTGCTACAATGGAGAGCAATAGCTTAAGCATGTAATGCTGCAGCATTGAGTATCAAGCCCAAAAGCCAAAAAGAAAAAGTYAAAAAGCAAAAGTTAAAAAGAAAAAGTAAAAAAGCTAAAAGTTATCTCTGACACGTTTTTGCCAAGCTTTCAAAAAAGAGCTTCAGCAAACAAAATAAGTGCAAAGGAGAGAACAAAATTCCTTCTGAATTTTCACAGGAAGAAATGAAAAGAGAGAAAAGACGAGAGAGAAAGAGAGCAAAAAGAGGGAAGCTTGGAAGAAGAGGAAGAAGAAGAAGAAGACTTCAAGGAAGCCTTCACCATGAGACTTCATCAACCTCTTTAGGCTTTGTTTCTCCTTCTCTTTCTGATTATTCAAGATGCATTTTAATATGTTAATTTTTCACATCTTGTATTTCATGTCATCTAAGAACATGAACTAACTTCTTAGGAGTTAGAGTTTTGATGAACCTATGTATTTAATGTCTATTTGAATGATTTGAGCAAGGTTTGCTCTTTATAAATGCTTTACTCAAGATTATATCTTGTTTACATTCACTATTTTATTGTATCTGTGTGGTCTCTTGAACTCCGAAAGGTAGTAAAAGATGTTGAAAACTTGAGTAGATTTGGGTTTGGTTATCTTCAGATAAGGTTTAGTATCTTATGAATACCATAGAATATTGGAGATATTCATACTCTACCCATAAGATCATATGAGACTTGAACTTTATTCAAGTTCCTTAAACTAAGTAACTCCGACAGATAGAATAACTTAGTGAAATAGGAACAAGGACTAACAAACTGAAAGGGTGAGGTCATTTCTATCTCGATATACGTTTCTACTATAGCTAAACCTTTGTTATAGCATTTGCTCAGAAGTCATTGCTGCAGCCCTTCTGCAGCATTGATGTTGTAGCTAGACCTTCGCTGTAGCATTTGCTTAGAAGTCATTGCTATAGCCCTCTGCAGCATTGATGTTTTGACTTCTTAGACATTAGTACATAGGGGATTCTTAACTCTAACTTACTTTTAAGCCCTTGATGATATCGTTTGTGCTGTTACTCTGATTATTTCTAAATCATTATGATTAGATAATTTTAGTTTACTTTACTTTATTTTTRTGACAACCAACAAACTATTGATTTTATTAGGAATTTGAACCATCACTTTTTTGAACAAACAGACGATACTCTTATTCACTCTATATTACTTGGAAACCGTGTATACTTGCATGTGTGAAGCTTTATTGAGTATGCGATTCTGTCTATCAAGTTTTTGGCGCCATTGTCGGGGATTGTTATGTATTTGAGTAGTGTTTAAATTTCTATTGCTTTGTAAATTCTTATTTATATTCTATATTCTTATATTTTTATTGATTCTTCTATTCTTATTTTCTACAAGCTTTGACATCAATGTATGAGGAGAAAGTGACGTTCTGATCCACAAAATAATGAAGATGTACTATGAAATTGATGATATGACAACATTGGTAGCTAAAGTGGCTAACCTGAATAACTCTATCACAATTATCAATTGGCCGATGCTACAGCAATCTAGGATATCTTATGTTTATTATGGTGAGGAGCATACATATGACAACTGTCAATCAAACCCAGAATCAATAGGTTATGTGGGGAACTGGTATAATCCATACTCTAACACCCATAACCTTGATTGGAGGCAACAACCAAACTACTCATGGCTCAAACAACGTGGAAATTTGTCGATGCTACAGGAAAATGAACCAACAAATTCAATATTTTTCCCACAAGATCAGCAACAAAGAGGACAACCTATGGATCAAAATAGTTCTCTTGAAAAACATCTTAAGGATTTCATTATCAAGAGTGAGATGGATACTCAAAGATAAAATTCAGCTATTCAAAGTCACACTATTTCACCTAGAGATTTGGAGAATCAGGTGAGACAATTTGTGTAATACCCGAGATTTCCTTTTTATGAATTTTTCATTTGATCGTGCGAATTTGTGAGCCAACTAGGGTTTGATAAAATTTTCTATGTGGTTATTGTTTAACTAGATGTTTAATAAATGCAAAATTATCGTGCTTGTCCGATTAGGGCCCTTGGTTGGTTAGAGGCTCGACTAATTGGGCTTATTCAGTTTCGTTCGGAAAACTAGATTTTAATCGAAAGAAAGCCCGTTAAATTTAATTTAAGGATTGGATTAATTATGGAAGGGAAGGCTCGAAAGATTTGGGTTAGGGCCCAAGTTTAAAAAAATAATTAAAAAACGAAAGAAAAACCTAAAAACCCTAAAATCTCCTTCTTCTTCTTCCTCATCATGCCGCCGCTACCAAAACCAAACCCTAACCGCCGCCCCATTCTTGAAAACTCCTCCCCGCTGCACACACGCTGCCTCTTTCTTCTTCTCTTCTCGTCGCGATCACTGTTACCCAAGCCGAGACTTATGCTGCTCGTTGATCGCCCGCGATAGGCTCCCTCGCGGTCCGTGACATTACTCATCTAGTACGGGCGGGTGCCACCGTCCGCTCATCATGCACTGGAGTCCCTCGCCCGCTCTCTCTTCCTCTCTTGTTGTTCGATTCGGTCATCTCCACACCAGATCTGTGCATCCTGTTGTTGTCCACTGTCTCCTCTCCTCTGCAGGTGTAGCCGATCAAAGCCTCAGATCCAGAGTTGCTGGTGCATCAGTTGCTCACCTGCGGCTCGTCGACAGTCCATGCCGTCCTCTGCTTGGACCATTTATCTATTCAGGTCGGTTTGCCGTTGCTCGGTCAGGAAGAGATTGACCAAATTCGCCTTCATTTTCTCCTTCTCCGTCTGTAACACCCCCAGATTAAGAACCGTCCTAAACTGAAAATGTTACATCATTCCGTTCCACATTAAACAACCATCTATTTAAAACTCAACAATCTCCAAAAGAGTCAAAAATAAATTTTAACAAACCCTCACCCTTTCAACAATCATTCAAAAGAGAAATACAGCGGAASTTTTTTTAAACCATTCAACAGTAAAAATCACAAATTTTACTTCAAGAATTTAAAACACTCGAAATTATTTATCTCATTTCATAATTAACACAAAACCAATTCTCAGGTATCCAAGCTAGCCCACAAGCATCCTCCTCGCCCCATCTGGTTATATATCATCTGCAAGGAAAACATAAGCAACAGGAATGAGCTAAAAAGCCCAGTAAGTAACCTCATGCATGAATGCATGAACATGTCCTACATGTGAAAAATTCAAGTTTCCCCTTTTTAATGAAAAACTTTCCAAAACATTCCCGTTTCCAAACTCATTACAAACATTCCTTTCAAAATTCACTTACAATAAAAACTTTCCATTTCCATTCGTTCGTTCGCGAGCTCACTAGAGTGTAAAGACTAGCCACTAAGCTCTGTAGTGGGCCATTTCTTATTTGGAACCAGATTCCATTCCTACCGGTAGAATCGCAAAGCGATTAACATTCAAAAAAAAAAAGTTTTCTTTCCATTAAACTTTCCATTCGTACCTACCCTCCAAGAGGGTAGGGTCGGGTGCGCCGTCCCCCACGCCCCATTTCCCACTCACATCTTTCGTGGCTAGTATTACACTCCTTTCTTAAAACTTTAACATTTCTAAAACTTTAACCTTTTCCTTCAAAATTTCATTTTCTAACCGTTCACTTCCTAAATGCGTGAACGGCTCATGCCAAATGTGATGTAAACTTCTAACTACATGCTCATGACATGAAACGCATATAATCTTATATAATATAATATTCAATAAATAATAGTATATGATATGAAAATACAACAGCATTCTTTAACATAAAGTGCTACTAAATATGAACAATTCAACTTTCATCACAATTCCACACATCAACATAAAATTTCATACCACACAAATTCCAGCAATTAAAAACGTTCAACTTCATTTATTTATAATGATATGAATGAGAGAATTACTTACCCGGAGTCCTTTACGTAAACTGATTTTCACTTAAGATGGAGATTCCCAAATGTGCGTTTTCAAGCGATGCGCACAATGGCCCTGGACGTCTGGGCGTCAGTGTGCCTGGGCGTCGGGCACCGAGCATCGCGCACTGGGCCCCTGTGAGGCGCGCGCTGGGTTTGGCACTGCTGTGCTGGGCCTTGTTCTTGACCAGAAATTGCCTCAGCCGGTCACAATGTTTCTGTCGACTTCCAGCGACTAGCCGACAGCAAGGAAATAACTGGCTACGCTGCAGTAGAACAACGGCCAAACCGATGGCCAACTGAAGTAAAACTTCGTTGAGCAGAGGGAGAAAACACAGCGGCTGCTCTGGTTGCACCGAGCGGCAAGGATCGACAGCAAGAGGTCAGATTTCTGTCAAAAAGAAAACGTTGAGCAGAGGGAGAAAATATAATGGTGGCAGATCCGACGATRATAGCGCAGATCGGATCATGCCAAATAGCAGACAGGCAACGATGGCAGGTCCGGCAACGGTGTCGCACGGATCTGGTCATTCCCACAGAGGATACAACAGTGGCAGTAGATCTGACGATGATTGCTCAGATCGAATCGCGCCGGAAAGAAGAAGAAGAAAAGAAAGGAGATGGCTAGCTTACCGGATCTGGAGCGGTTGGTCGACGTTGGAGAGTCCGAGAATGGGAGGGGAAAAATCAGAGAAGAGACTCGAGAAAAACAAGCGATCTCCAGTGTGCGCTGGCAATGTCGAGCCAGTGACGCGCACTGTGAGTTTGAGCGGTAGTTGGTGCGACGGCGGATCGCGAACCGTGGTTTCAAGCACCGGCTGTGGAGGAAAGGAAAAGAGAAGGAGGAGCTAGGAAAGCTACAACAAGTAGCATTGAGGCAGGTGGCGAGAGAGTGGCGGCGACGGTGTCAACCCGTTGGGCTTTCTCATCCAGATCTAACCAAAACCCGCAATTTACACGTAACAGACTTCCTTTCATTAAAGTCTAACTTYCGACTAAATAAATAAATAGACTCACAAGCTGAATCTTTAGCCCACGATTACATGTCTAACCGAGTTGGCACACAAACTTTTACGTAAAATCTAACAAATTAAATAAGGAAAATTCAGGGTGTCACACCATCTCTGCTCGATCAGCGTTCCCATAGCCGCGCTAAGTTCTGATCTGCGCATCAGAACCGTGACTACTCGGCGAAGCCTAGCTGCTTGGCCGTCACCCTTGCTCTTGATCATTGCTGCTGAGCGGTTGTTGCCGGCGGCCGACTATTTGGCCAGTTAACCGAGTTCGGTCAGAGACGAGAGCAACATCAATTGCCAGTTCCAGAACAAAGATGCTAAGGAGCACCCACGCGCTCTGCGCCCAGGTGCCAGCGCTAGACCAGCAGGCGCCCAACGCCCAGTGCCAAGCTCTTCACCCCTAGGAACCAGACGCCCGACTCCCGATACCTAGTGCCCAAGCCCCTAGGCCCCTAGGCGCACCGACGCCCAGTGCCTAGGCACCCAGGTGCCCAGGCGTACTGACGACCTAAAATCATTTTCCGAGACACTTGGACTTTGTGAACTTAAAAGGTGAAAATATTATTAATTAATATTGAAATTTATGACTTATGAAATTATATCCTAAAGTAAAATTGTGAAGAACATAAATTAAGTTTAATATCCGAACGAAAGAGTTTAAATTGTACCCTTAAAAAGACGTGATAATTGGTAATRTGGGGACTAAGTATGGATTAATAATTGACAAATGACATTCCTGGAATAAACACTGAATATCTAAGTTGGGACTATTGCACTAAATGGACTTCTCTCTGTAATTAAAATTAGGCCGTTTTGAGTGCCTTGACGTTGAGAACAGTCGAGGGATTTCATTTCGTGACTTAAATAAGAATTTTTAACGTAAAGGACTCCGGGTAACTAATCCTCCCATTTCATTTACGTTATAAATGAATGTAATTGAACTCTTTTAATTGCTCTAATATGTTGTGTATGAGATCGTATGTTGATATGTGTAATTGTGTGGAATGTTAATGCGTTCATATCGTGTATCACTTTTATGTCAAATAATATGTTATCATGTTTCATATCTTGTACTAATTGTCGAATGGCATGTTATATAAGGTTGTACGCATTTCATGTCATGAGCATGTAGTTAGAATTCTACATCACATTTGGCATGAGCCATTCACACACTTAGAAAGTGAATGGTTTAGGAAATGGAATTTTAAAGGTAAATGTAAAGTTTTGAAAATGCTAAAGTTTTCGTAAAGGAGTGTAAACCTAGCCACAAAAGATGTGAGTGGGAAATGGGGCGTGGGGGACCGGCGCACCCGACCCTACTCTCTTGGAGGGTAGGTAAGAATGAAATGTTCACCTCCTTGGAGGTGAAAGTWTGGAAAGAAAACTTTTTTTTTTTTGAATGTTAACCGCGTTGCGATTCTACCGGTAGGAATGGAATTGGGTTCCAAATAACTAGGCCCACTRCAAAGCTTAGTGGTTAGGCGTTACACTCTAGTGAGCTCACGAATGAAAGGAAATGGAATGTTTTTCTGTAAATAAATTTTGAAGGAAATATTTTGTAACGAGATTTTGAAAAAGAAATGTTTGGAAAGTAGTTTTTATTTAAAGACGAAATTTTATAATTTCATGACAYGTAGGCTAGCTATGATACCCGGAAATAAGTTTCAAACTTATTTTATGTAATAAGATTATTATATTTTTTGAATGGTTTAAATTCTTGAGGCTTCTACTATTTTTGATTTGAATAAATGTCGAGTTTAAATAATAGTTGATTATTTGCGAGTAAATTGATGTAACATTCTCAGCTTAGGACAGTTCCTAATCTGGGGGTGTTACAGCTTGCCAATGCCTTATACAACATAGCTTAAGGTTCCCTCCCTAGTAAGACAGAAGTTCCAAGAATTGATGGAAAAGAACATTGCAAGGCTATCATTTTGAAGAGTGGTAAGGAGTTGGGTGAACCCTATCAAAAGATAAAGTTCTAGTCAAAAGAGAAGTGCTAGAGAGTGAAAAGGAGGCCGAAATTGTAATTGACATTGGTCTAAGGCAGACTGAACTTAATGCTCTAGCATCATTAGTTAATATAGAAAATTCTGATGCTGCAGCATTACCACCAGATAGGGCAGATTTGCAATCAATCCTCCAAAAGTTGCCATTTCCCCGATGATTTCAGAAAACGTTTGAGGACAATTCTAATGAGTTAGTTGTTGCAATTGCTTTCGTAACAATTGGACAACCAAGCATGTCGAAGCTTAATCAAGTGGAGAAGTGCAGAAAGGATTGAAAATGAGAATGCCAAGGAGGACAAAGAAATTAAGAAATGCCAAGATGTAAGGATCCAACAAAGTATGTGGAGATCAACAAAGATTTCTCCAATGCACGGGCTAAAGATCAAGCACTGTTGGAGAGAAAAGTTGGACACTCACAAGGGAGTATAGTTCAAATTTTAATTATTATTGCTTTGGGGAACATTTAATTTCAATTTTTCTGAATTGATAATTTTAATTATTATTGCTTTGGGGAACATTTAATTTCAATTTTTCTGAATTGATATTTTGTTTTAGGATGCATGCCTTTAGTTTGGAGTGATTGAACATTTTTTTGTTTTAGTGCTTTGGTTAATGTGTAGTTCAATCAAACTTTTGGGATTGTTTGCTTAAACTGTTTTGGGCAACAATCATTAGATTGTTTTATATTTTTGTTACAGAATTAGCTTATCTATTTTGGGACCATTTAGCTTGTGGTTTAATGACTTACTAATTCTATATTAGGAATACTTTATTATTAAATATCTATGGGCATTAGCTTTTGAATAGATTCTATTACTTTGTTTTAGTTCCAGTTTTTGATGTTTTACTCTTGTTGTTGGTTATCCTATGTGGCTTTGTTTCTTGTTCACAAACCTGTTGTCCAATGCTACGGCAGGTTGATATAACTGCATTGTCATAGCCATGTTACAACAGTGACTTATTTTGATATTTTCCTACCTCCTAAGGATATAATTGCTATTAGTTGACGGATTCCTCTCCTTGGTCCAAATGTTGTTAATTATGATTTATCTCTTAAGATTTCAAGTGCTATGTATGGTCATCACTTAATTGTTGTTGATCAATACTTGTTTATCCCACTCTTTTAAGGACATAAATGCAATTTCAATTGCGTTTACAAATAATTCCAAGACTAGATTGTGAAAACCCCTTATTAGTCTTAGAAATGGAATGAAATTTTTTGGAAATAAAATTTCGAACAGGTTTGAGGGGGTGTCCTTTATGTGATCCACTGACTTACTTTTGCACTATAATAACTACTTCAATGCCTTGAATATCCTAGTAACAAGAGTTATGCACGCTACCTGTGTGTAATTTTGCGTTAAAAAGATATATTAGGTGAGAGTATGCATAGCAACTCCCATTTTTTTTGACTTGGACCTAGCATCACAAAATGTCGATTCACGTCAAACAGTTCTTGTAAAACCCCCAGATTAGGAACTATCTTAAGCCAAGAATGTTATATCATTCCACTCGCAAATAACCAATTATCATTTAAAACTCAACATTTATTCAAAATAAAAATCGCGGAAGCCTCAAGAATTTAAATCATTCCAAAAAATATAATTATCTTATTGCATAAAATAAGTTTGAAATAAGTTCTCGGGTATCATAGCTCGCCCACAAGCCACCACCTCGCCCCATCTGGTTACATATTATCTGAAATGAAACATAAGAAAAAGAAATGAGCTAAAAAGCCCAATAAGTGACCTTATGCATGAATGCATAAACATGTCCTACATGTCAAGAAATTTTAAGATTTCGCCTTTTAAAAGAAAAACTTTCCAAACATTCCCTTTTCAAAATTTCTTTACAAAACATTTCCTTCAAAATTCATTTACAGTAAAACATTACATTTCCTTTCATTCGTGAGCTCACTAGAGTGTAATGTCTAGCCACTAAGCTCTGCAGTGGGCCATCTTATTTGAAACCCGATTCCATTCCTACTAGTAGAACCGCAAAGCGATTAAAATTTCATTTCTTTTAACTTCCATACTTTCACCTCCAAGGAGGTGAACATTCTATTCTTACCTACCCTCCAAGAGGGTAGGGTCGGGTGCTCCAGTCCCCCACACCCCATTTCCCACTCACATCTTTTAGTTGCTAGGTTTACACGCCTTTCCAAAAACTTTAATATTTTCCTTTAAAATTCAATTTCCTAAACCATTCACCTTCTAAGTGTGTGAATGGCTCATGCCAAATGTGATGTAGAATTCTAACTACATGCTCATGACATGAAATGAGTACAACCTTATATAACATAACATTCGASAATTAGTACAAGATATGAAACATGATAACATATCCTTTGACATAAAAGTGATACAGGATATGAACACATTAACATTCCACACAATTACACACATCAACTTATAGTCTCATAGACAACATATTCGAGCAATTAAAAGAGTTTAATTACATTCATTTATAACGTTAATGAGATGGGAGGATTACTCACCCGGAGTCTTGTACGTAAATGGGTTCTTGCTTAAGTTGTAAAGTGGACTCCTTCAACCGATCTTAATATAAGACCTCGAAATGACCTAGTTGATTACAGGAAGATGGTCTACTTAGTTCGATCATCCCAACTTAGGTATTATGTGTGTAATCCAATAATGTCCTTTATAAATTTATAAATCCATATTCATTTCTCATATTATCGAATATCATGTTTTAAGGGTACAATTTGACTCCTTAGCTCGGGTATAAACCTAACTATGTTCTCCCATAAATACACTTCAGGGCATAATTATGTATAAGTCATAAATTTAAATGTCAAATGTTATCATTTTCACCTTTAAGTTCACGATATCCAAGTATTGCGGGAGCAGTACTTGATTCCCGGACGTGTGCTCAAGCAGCGTACACCTAGCAAGAGGGCGCCTAGTGCGTCGGTGCGCCTGGGTGTCGAGCGCCTGGGCGCCTAGCACTGGCACTATGTTCTTGCTGGGCGCCTGGTGCTGCTGGGCATTGGGCGCCTAGGCGCTTGCTGGGTGCACGCCTGATGCTACTGGGCACGGCTGGATCTGGCACTGCTGAGTGCCAGGTCTTGTGCTTGGCCAAAAAAGCTCAGTTGACCGACAGTGTTTCTGGTCAACTTCTGCGGCTCTGAAACTGGTGAGTTGGGGAGAACCCGCACGACTAGAGCACCTACTGGCATTGCACCTGTTGCTGCCCTTGTTGAACGACCACGTAGCAAATCAGTGGGTCGCAATTTCGGTCGCAGACAATGGGACTCATCCGGCGGCGCAAACAGCAAAGAAGAGGGCAAAGTGACGGCCAGCAGCAAGGGATCTGGCTTCTGTCGAAGAGGAAAAAAAATGTTGAGCAGAGAAAGAGAAGAAGATAGCGACGGCAAATCTGGCGTGTCTAAGTCGCGCAGATCCGGTCGCGCAAAGAAGGAAGGATGACGGCACAGATCTGGCGATTGGTGTCGCGTAAATCCGATCGCGCTGAGAAGAGATGGCTTACCGGATCTGGAGGACCGCTTCATTCTAAACGAGTATGGATCTAGTAGGCATGGTTTCTCCTGGCCAAACGTCCATGAGCCAGCTAAGCAGCACACAGCAACGGTTCTGGACTGGCGCTGCAAACACACGAGAGACGACAACGTCTCCAGATGAGCAGCGGCGATAGATCGATGGCGTGACGGGGAATCGCTACAACTACCACCGATCAAACCATGATCGGTTGCGACGTCGATAGAGGAACGAAGAAAAGAGAGAAGGAGGAGCAAGGAAAAGCCACAATGAGCAGCGTCGGGTCAGGCAGAGGGAGAAGCGGCACAGTGACGGCGACAGCAACTTGGGGTTACACGGGGGAAGAAGATGGATTTTTTCCTTTTTCTTTTCTTTTCTTTCTTTTTATTTTCTTATATATTTTCTTTTTTCTTTTCTTTTCTTTTTTTATTTATTTTTTGGACCGTACCCTAAACCCATCGGACGTTCCCATCCAAATCTAACCCAAAATTCGTAAATTAAATATAATGAGCTTCCTTTCGATAAAAGCCCAACTTCCAACTAGCAAATAAATAGGTCCACGAGTCGAGCCTTTAACCAAACGATAACTTTTATTCGATACGGACAATATTTTCGTACCTATTAAACGTGCAATTACAAAATATAAACTACATATAAAATTTTCAACCCTAGTTGGCACACAAAATTTCACGCAAAATCAAACAAAATTAAATAAGAAGAAATTCTAGCTGTTACAGTTCTTGTGACATTATAGAGTAAAGATTGTGCACATTGTTTAAAAAACAAAAAAGAAGAGAAAAGAAAGAAAAAAAAAATGCTAACTTACTAAGGCAGCACCAACACTTTTAACCATTGTTACCAACCTGATTTTCACTAATTCCTTTTTATTTCTAATTTGGTAAATTCTATATTTGTCTAGAAGAGAAGTTTGTTGAACATATGTTGAAATCACATCAGTCTTTTATATTGGGATAACTTGTATTCTAACATACARTTGGTCATGGTTTATTACCAAACACTTACACATTTATCCATGAATGAGGAATCTTATGTTGACCTTTCTCAAGCATTATTTGAAGTAGATGATTTTGTGTTTCCTTTTTCTTTCATTATTGCTCRAGGACTACCAATGTTTAGGTTTGTGGGTGTTGATATGAGTGACGATTTTCTAGTGATTATATACATGTTTTCACCCTTTTTAATATGATAATGTACTACTTTGTACTATTTTGCCTCAAATATTACTTAGAATCAACCAAGTGAATTTATTTGTGCAATAGTRTGAAATTATAGAATTCATGTGCAATTGCTGAGGTAAAAGACTCTATTTTGTAAGAAAAAGGGATTCTATAAGTAAAATAGAATGACACTTGATAAAGAAATGAAGATTTATTTGATGCTGCTACAATGTAGAGCAATGGCTTAAACATGCAATATTGTAGCACTAAGTATCACGAGCTAATAGAAATATTTTATTCAAAGAAAGAAAGTCAAGGAAGCAAAGAAAAGTAATCATTAGAAAATGAGAAAGTCAAATTTGAAGCCCAAAAGCCAAAAAGAAAAAAGCAAAAAAGCAAAAGTTAAAAAGCAAAAAGTTATCTATGACACCTTTTTGCCAAGCTTCCAAAGAAAAGCTTCAGAAGACAAAATAGGGGCAAATGAGATAACATAATTCATTCTAGATTTTCACCGTAAGAACAACAAAGGAGAAAAAGAGGAGAGAGAAAGAGAGCAAAAAGAGGGACACTTGGAAGAAGAAGAAGAAGAAGACTTCAATGAAGCTTTCACCATTGGACTTCATCAACCTCATTAGGCTTTGTTTCTCCTTCTCTTAGTGATTATTCAAGATGCATTTAATATGTTAGTTGTTCACATCTTGTATTTCATTTCATCTAAGATTATGAACTAACTTCTTAGAAGTTAGAGTTTTAATGAACCCATGTATTTAATGTCTATTTGAATGATTTGAGCAAAGTTTGCTCTTTATAAATGGTTTACTCAGGATTATATCTTGTTTACATTCACTATTTTATTGGCCATGAATAGTATTTGTGTAAGTCTCTTGTACTCTAAAAGGCAGTAAAAGAGGTGGAAAACTTGAGTAGATGTGGGTTTGGTTATCTTGAGATAAAGTTTAATATCTTAGGGATACCATAGAATATTGGAGACATTCATATTCCACATATAAGATCATATGAGACTTGAACTTTATTCAAGTTCCTTAAGTTAAGTAACTTCGATAGGTAGAACAGCTTAGTGAAAATAGGAACAAGGACCAACAAACTGAAARGGTGAGGTCATTTTTGTCTCGATTTATGTTTCTACTGTAGCTAAACCTTTACTATAGCATTCGCTCAGAAGTCATTGCTGCAACCTGTCTGTAGCGTTGATGTTGTAGCTAAATCTTTGCTGTAGCATTTTCTTAGAAGTCATTGCTGCAGCCGTCTGCAGCATTGATGTTTTGACTTCTTAGACATCAGTACATAGGGGATTCTTAACTCTAAGTCACTTTTAAGCTCTTGATCATATCATTTGTGCGATTACTGTGATTATATCCTAATCATTGTGATTAGATAATTTTTAGTTAGTTTATTTTATTTTTGTGACAACCAACAAACTATTGATTTGATTAGGAATTTGAACCATCACTTTTGAACAAACAGATGATACTCTTATTCACTCTATATTACTTGAAGACCGTGAATACTTGCATGTGTGAAGTTTTATTGCATATGCAATTTTATCTATCAAGACCTCCCTTGTTAGATAGAACTAATTACCCTATGTGGAAAGCTAGAATGAGGACTTTCTTGGAAGCTATAGATGAACGTGCTTAGGATTTTATAGTAAGAGGTCCCGTTCAATCACTAAGGAAGGTAGTACCACTTTTAAATTAGTACCTGAATGGGATAATGATTAATTTAATAAAGCTAACTGGAACTCTAAAGCATTGCATGTTACATTTAATGTTATTACACTAAAACAAATGCAAGTGATTACTACCTTTGAAATTGCTAAGGAATCATAGGATAAACTTGTGAGAAAAAATGAAGGGACTGATCAAGTAAAAAGATCAAGGTTAAGAAGTCTAACAACTGAGTTTGAGAATGTGACTATGTCTAAGAATGAATCTATTGCTAATTTTTATGGAAAATTGTGTAATTTATCAAATGAATGCTTTATTCTTGGTGAATCAAATTGTAATGCTAAACTTGTCAGGAGAGTCCTATGTAGACTTCCAAAGAGATTCAAAGCTAAGGTTTCTTCCATTGAAGAATGTAAAGATATTGACGAAATTGACTTAGATGAATTGATTGGCTCATTGTAGGCATATGAACAAAATCTAAAGAAGTGGGATAAAGATAAATATTCCCTGGACTCTAAAAACATTGATAAGGATACAAGTGCATTGCTGACAAGAATCTTCAACAAATATCTAAGGAGGAACATCAAAAAAAAAAAAAAAAAAAAGGTCTGCGAGAAGGTAACAAAAAGGATAAGGGCATTCAATGTCGTGAATRYGAAKGATTTGGTCATATTCARGCAGAATGTGCAAACACCCTTAAAAAGAAGGGGCATGCAATAACTATTTCTTCGAGTGATAGTGATAATGAATCACATGGAAAAAGACAATAGTGTGAATGACCTACCTAGCTTTCATGGTGACAAAGACTAAGGAAGTACAAAATAATTCCAAATTGGGGTCTGAGGAAGACAATCTAATATTGATGTGGAAGATCTTCAATCTACAAATGAAGACATATACACGCTGTGGCTGAAAGTTGTGAGGTAAATTAAAACCACAAAAATGGACCATCTCCAACTAGTAAAGGAGAATCCTTTGTTGGAAGAGAAAGTCAAAATATTGCAAGAGGAGCTCAACTCTTCACAACATAAACTAGTTAAGACCTTGTGAAAACTGGAAAATGCTAATAGTATCTTGAGTAAATTTCAGATGAGTACCACAAAGCTTGAGTAAGCATTACTCATGGGGAAACTATGGTTGACAAATCTGCAATTGGCTTCCAATGTGACAACACAGAACCTGGTGTGGCCACAATGACTGTAGACAGAAAGTTTCATCAATGAAAAGAAATTTATAAGGTACGCAACTTTAGTCCTACTTGTCATTTTTGTGGTAAAAAGGGACATATCTGGCCAAAATGTTTTAAGCTACGTTTTATGTGCGTAGGATGTTTAATGAATAAAAAATTGCATCTATTCCATCTAGAGGGAAAGACATGGCTAAAATGAAATGGATTCCTAAAAGTTCTATTTGTGGTAATGAAAATATAGAGGCACTTTCTACTCAAACCTTTTCAGATTTAAGGCTGTCTGTTGGAATTTATTTACTATACCGAGTCATGTTATTGAGGATAATCATGTGACATCAAGTGTTTCATTTTTTGGTTTCTGGTTCAAAATTTTTTCAATGTGTTGCACTTTCAGTTGTGTGTGGCCACACTGAATCGAGTTTGCTTTGTGCTCTCTTACATAAGACTTATATTATGTATAGAGTGTCTTGCAGTTTTTGTACTTGTTAGTTTCCATTAAACTTTCTATCAGGACCTCCACTGGATGGACCTATTGATGAATAAAAACCATTTTGAGTAAGTAGTTTTGGTGTAGTGATCCCTATTCTACGACTGCACTACCATGAAAAATGCTACCTTAATATGTGAGTGAAAGTCACAGTTTGAATATTTATGAGTGGTTTGTAGTCGTGTTGCGCCTATTTCATGATCACAAAAATATTGTTTGATCACAAAAAGATTATTTTGGAATGTGTGGGATCATACTTCATGCTATTGTTGTTGGTGCTTCATTTTATATTTTGAGGGAAGGGGTTGAATAATAAAATAAGCATCCCCCTTGGGGACGCTCGCACACATCTATCTTGCTTGAAATTGGTTGTTGGTTTCTAATAAGTATTATTAACTATCTAAGAATCCATATTCTAATATGTTTCTTATGGTTAATTAKCCTTAGTAACTACTTCATTGATCACCATACCTTGAAATTGCATCCTCTGGGTCATTTTTTGTTCTTGTTCATCATCTATGATTTGCTTTATCATTTATTTATCCTCTATATAATTTGATCTCATTTAGTGAATACTCTTTGCAAATTTTTTTCTAGGGTTTAAATGTGGTTAGGAGATTGAAGTTATCTCTATTTTCCTTCTTTTTTTCTGAATTTCCTTCCCTAGGGTTTATGTGTGGTTTTTTTGGAAATCTTTTTTTCTCTTCTCTCTATTTTTTATTTTTATTTACTAATTGTTTGTTTCAGAGGGAGTCTCAGGCATCATTGKAGAGGGAGACTTTGGCATTTGAGCCGGTTGAGACTAAGTCTCCAAGTGGCCAATCGCTGATTATCCTACAGCCATGACTTATTTTGGCATTTCATGTATACACAAAGGGGAGTCGTACATGCTATATTTATATATTTTTTGTGGATATGCAGGTTCTTAGTAATTGCCATAATTTATACTACTTGAGTAATTATTATTTTTTTAATTTTATTTGATCACAAAGGAGGAGAATATACCCTTGATTATGATTTTGGCTTTGGTTTTCAAGTTTTCCTCTGTGATATCTATTAGTTAAAAGGGGGAGTAATGGTCATATCGATATGGATATATGTTGCTAGATATTTTGCATGATGTTTATGTTGATGATGTGGAATGGTGATATGCATATATGTTGTTGTATATTTTGTATGATGTTTATGTTGATAATGATGGACTTATGGTTAATGGATATTTTTTGCACTATCGCTGATAGGTTTCATTACTGCATGCTGGATATTTCTATTCATTGAATTTTATAAATGACTAAGTTTCTTGCAGGAGGTGTGTTTTTGTGTTATATTGTAAGTACAAAGTTTTGGTTATCATAKGAATATTTGAATTTTTAAATTCATTCATATATTATCACTACTTATGATGATCTAAAAGTATTTGATTATTGAATATTGATTATCAAATACTTATGAGTTAGTTATCATAAATATCCTTTTAGATAAGGATTTTCAATCCTTTTTAGAGATGTGATTATTGATTATCTCTTACTCAACTATTGCAGGAATCTGCAAGATCAACTATATAACTAGACTAATTAATCTGGACTTTGTTACAAATACAGAGAGTAATATTCATGATATGTTAGATTAATATACTTAGTATTCGTTCATAAGTATACACTGAGAAATGTCTTCTCAATGTTTTTATGCTGGAATTTATTCTGATTGTTGATTCAAYCTACTATTAAGAGTTCTTCCTACCCTGAGAAGATTTGGAYAGCTTGCTGAAAGGATTTCCAGCAACAAGAACAAGACATTGTTCAATCCTCTACATCAACAGTCAATTCAACMATCTATCAATGGCTACAAGATTCAATACAGGGAGTTTTTTATTTTGTTAAAAAGCTTTAAATTGTTGAATGATTRATATACAAGTCTCTTGAACTCATTGATTTACTAAATTGTGTTTGATATCTAGACTTGTCTCACGAATGTAGGCATTTATGCCGAATCATATTAAATCGTGTCTCTACCATTTTCATTTTGGTTTGATTTATTTATATTCAAAATTTGATTACTAAGTAACTCACTAAAAGAAGTAGAAATCAACCCTAATAGCATCTAACTTAAAACTAGTTTTGGGTGAGATAGAGGTATATCTATGGGTCTTAGGTCAAGCTAACCCATCATTTACCCATTTACCCAACTTAACCCATCTGGCTCACTTAACTACTAGTAACCTAGCTTAGACTACCCGGCGGTTGGTTTAATCAGTGAATTTTTCATAACACATCGAATTCATCGATTAAGGGGCAAAYAACACATAAACTAAGCATGAAAATTCACAATAATGATAATAATAAACTAATTCACATAAAATACTTAGAAGTTGGAAAATATTATTTCCARTATTACAAATATTTTTGCTGAATCAAAGTCCAATCAAAGCCAAATTAAAATTTTTCATAAATGCAAAGCTTTAATAATGTAGAGTAAAGGCAGAACTGAGTACAAAGATGTAAACAAAAGGGTGAAAGGGTAAACAAAGTTGTGAATAAAGTTTTAAGGAAAGCTATAAAGAAAGTTGTAAATAATCTTCTAGAAGRAAAGCATAGTATAAAACATAATTGATAAGTTGGCTTAAGTTGTTAGTTGATGAACCCCTTTCTTCATGTCATCTTTCCCACTTTACATTGGATCAAGCTTTGGGGGTTCCTTATTCTACTGTTCTACGCCTTTCACCATGAAGATCATGGATTTTGGACACCTTTACAATCTCGTATTCTCAAGATCAGGGAGCTGGGAAGGCCTCATGGTAGTATAACCTAGTCAAAGTAGTTATAGAAGACTCCTTATTTTAGTCGAACTTATCTCTTTTAGTCGGTTAACCAATTCAAATGGATGGTGACTAGTAGGACATCGCATAAATTCGTCGGCTGAATCTACTTAGCTCAGTTTGACAACTCTTTCATATGTTGATTCGATTTGCCTTGGTCATTCCAATGATTCTATTGATAGTCGATGGCTCGATGGTATAGTTCGAGTTGGATCCATTTGATACTCAATCCAATGTCAAACGATTTAGGTCATCTAATTTTTTACGTTAACAGATAAAAGTAGAGTTAAGTTGGAGTACAGCCAGTAACTTACATAAATGATGTTCAGTACTCAATATCCAAAATATCTTATGATGATTAATTTTTTAATGATGTTTTGTACATTACCCAAAAACTATAAGGCATTTGCCAAATGCATTAACCGTATAGAGAGCAGGGCCTTCGCCCCTTCATCAAAAGTGGGCCCTTGGGGACAAAAACTTGAATAAGTAGCCAAGAGGACACATGAAAGTTCACTATAAGGTAAATTGTTTTAGTGACATTTCCATTTTTTTTTGTGCTAAAATAAATTTCAACCTTTGTGTAATATGGTTGAAAGCAGATTGTCGTCGTCCAACTTACACACTGATGGCTTGACATATACTTCTTACTTTAGTAGTTCGACTTATCACAGAACGGCTAAAAAGACTTATGCATCTAATGGCCTTGCAGACGCTTCTAACCTCAAGATCTCAACTGATTACAAAGATAATAGACAAGAAAATTAAATAAGAGCTTCATCGGCAGAACACTTGTTGGTTGACTGAGGCAATGCTAATGCTAGGTTTCAGATGACTAAAACGGTTGAAATGCATGAGCCAATGGTAACGACACATTATTCTTCCAGTTTTGGAAAGCCAGCGGATCATCCAAGTAGGCAACAAGAGAGGACGATAGTGCCTCATCAACAGAGGACCCAATGATTGGTTGAGCACTAGTCGATGAGTTTCAATTGAATTTCATATGTTTTTGCATATTTTCCTATATGAGATTAGTTTAGCTAACCACTCAATCAAAGTTATGGAAGTTAGGTTGGCACCAAAATTTAGTCAATCGCAGGCCGGATCGGTATCAGCTATCGCTCCATTGTCTAAACTAGGTAGCCATCAGCTAAGCCTGGTTACAACATGTAGAGTAACTTTAACTGAGTCAACCCCATGATTTCTCTAGTACAACTCATAAATCTCTCTATCTCAAAACTCTAATATCTTTGAGGAGCATCATCTTAGGGTAAAAAACAATTATTTAACTTCATAGAGTTAGTGGTAGAACATTCTAAAAGGCATGGACATGTATAAATTGAGAAGAACGAGAGAAAGAAAAGGGTCTTCAAACCCACATCAAAATCTACAATCTATATACTCTTATTTCTTGTTCAAAAGATGGTTTGCAACTTTTCTTACAACTTTATTACAGCATTATTTAGTGCTTTATTACACTGTTATTTACAGCTTTCGTTCAATTCTCTCTTGCCGTTTATAAGATTGAGAATATTACCTTTGTATTTTGATGCTTGGGCTGTCGATCAATACAAATTCCTGCCCTTTTTCTCTCAAACACTTGCCTCATATTCTAACTGGTGACTTTTTGGAGTACTTCGGGAATCCATCTTCAATAAAAGAACTTAAAGATTCGGTGACAACTAACTTTTTATGTTGAAGCACAGCTTTTTGTTAGCTCAACAAAGTCGATTGACATCATCCTTAACTTACTGGTCAACTAGCCAATAGACAATATCTTCAACTGATCCTAAGTCAACAAATATATTTACTTTTGCTTGTGTTAAAGCTGTTGAAATTCAAATGCTTTCCCGATTCTTGTATAAAGCTGAATATAGACATTCGGTTTGGCATTTAAGATTAGCACTTTTGTGGTGGTTAATATTGGAAGAAGGGCTGCCGGTGCTAAAGTAATTGGAAAAAACAAAAAAAAAAAAAAATCTACTTTTTTTAATTTTTTATTTTTGAAATAAGTTTGCATTTGAAAAAACAAACTGTGGCGAATTGAGCATTGACTAAAATCAGGAATCTTTAGTTCGTCTAACTTATAGGCCAGGTGAAGTATTTAATACAAAAGAACTGGGCAGTGAATTTCCACATAAATCTACTAATTTATATCACAAATGTTCCCTGATCTTCAAAAGTTGCCTCTCGTTGGAAAATACCATTTTGAACCTGTGATGCGACAGTTTTGAAAGCAAACATTGAAAGGTTCAAAATGATACTCTTTCAATTTAGCAAAGTGCTAGACACTCTAAAATCTCTTCTGTACATTCTCACAACGGTAAAGTGATCTCCTTCTCCTCGGAGGGAAAGAGGGAAAGAGGGAAAGAGGTGGTGCTGTAAAAGAGCCAATAATGCTATGTAAAATAGCAGACACAGGGTTGCTTTTTGGGTACTTGGGGAATAAAACTCTGTCTCTCTACGAGGATTGGCGTGAAATGCTCTCACAGAAAAACTTAGCCTCCGGGACCCAATGAAAAATATATAAATATAAAAAGGAAAGCCAGGCTTGAGTCTTTGTCTCGAAAACAAACCAAAGCAAAAATGACACACACAACCCTCATAGGCATTTATATGGAATGAGCAACTGATAAACATGAGAAAGGCAACAAATTTATCACTTTTCCTTTTTATCTTTCATCACGTACTCTGTCTTCTTTCCGCCTTTCCTCTTTAGTACTACTTTATTTGAATTTCTGCTGGCCTTGTCTGTCACTCCGACTTGGCCACATTCAAAATTTTTATTTAAGAAAAAAAGAGAAAAAGCCATAAATTCCCCTCTATTCCAAGGCAGGGAAAAAGTAAAAAGWTGGCTATTACTAATACTAAAATAATTGAAATGTTGGCCCACCTTTTCTTTAATTTCAATATCTAAGCATGATTATTTAGAATATTATGGACTTCTCGTTTTTGCCTTTTCCTAGGAAACCACATACCTTTTAGAGTCCATCTATGATTTTTAATCTTCTTTAATTTCTTGCATTTTATGTGCTACAAGATTTATGAATAATGATTGAAATCATAAAATGATACTATTATTTGGATTATATGGTTTTGTACGGGATTCAGATTATATGATTTCATAGTAATTATGTTGTTTGATAAAGATGTTAATTTAATTAATAAATTTATATTTCTCCTTACTATTTTACTAAAAATATAAATAAGGAGGATTTGATTTATATTAAAGGAAATGCTAAATTCACATTTAAATAAATTAATATATTACATTTATATTAAGATGATAACATATGCAAGATAAAAATATAATAGTTATGATCCAAATCATATACTCCATGCTTAGTGAAAAAGCACCGCAATCATACTCGAGCTGAACTCTCTTTCTCCTTTTTACCGACCAGAGAAGCATTATTTTCCTCCAAAATAAAATTTTAAACACAAGAATGTAATTTAGCGTTGTTAAAGGGAAAAAACAAAAAAGTAAMGAACGTAAGTGTACCTCTGGCGGTAGTATAAAGATGAAGGATCAGGACTGGCTACACCGAACTCCTTCCACTTTTAAACTCTCTCTATCTCTCTCTCCTCTCTTCTTTTCCAGAGATAAAAGAGAAAATATATCATTATTTCCACTCCAGCCGGTGTGGTATCCTTTCAATCTAGAGCACAGTTTGTGTTTCTCTTAAAGGAGAAGACAAACAGGAAGAAAACCAGTCGCGGGGTTGGTGCAGAGGGAGCAGAAAATAATAAGTGAAGCAAAAGAAAACAAGTGTTAAGGTCCTGGACAAGATAAGGCTTGTTCTCAAAGGGGGTGGTGTTGGGGGGTGGGTTTTGGCTAAGTTATGCGTGCAGGAGCTTGTACAGTGCAACAGACCCTCACATCGGAGGCTGCTTCAGTCTTGAAGCACTCTCTCAGCTTGGCAAGGAGAAGGGGCCACGCACAGGTCACCCCTCTCCATGTTGCTGCAACTTTACTCACCTCAAGAGTCAGTCTTTTAAGAAGGGCTTGTCTCAAATCTCAACCGCATCAAGCTTCGCATCCTCTTCAGTGCAGAGCTCTTGAGCTCTGCTTCAACGTGGCTCTAAACAGGCTTCCAACAACACCTGGTCCCCTTCTGCATGGCCAGCCTTCTTTATCCAATGCTCTGATTGCTGCTCTCAAACGAGCACAAGCACACCAGAGAAGAGGTTGCATTGAACAACAGCAACAACAACCTCTTTTGGCCATTAAAGTTGAGTTGGAACAACTTATATTGTCTATCTTAGATGATCCTAGTGTAAGTAGGGTTATGAGAGAAGCTGGCTTCTCTAGCACTGCAGTTAAAAGTAACTTAGACGACTGTTCAGTGTCTTCAGTGTTTCAGTGCTATCATAGCTCTGGTGGAATATACTCCACCCCAAGTTCCCCTTCTAGTGAAACTACTCCAAGAGAACTCATCCATCCCAGCAGTGTTTGGCACTCTCCTTTCTTATCTTACTCTTCTGAGAAAAACTCAATTCTTTTTTCACCTCAAAAGAAACTCCAGAGCAACTTTTCCACTGATTCTGCAACTTACATCAAGGAAGACGTCAAGTTGGTAGTGGAGGTGTTGTTGCAGAAGAAAAGGAGGAACACTGTCATAGTTGGTGACTCTTTGTTCATAACTGAGAATCTTGTTGCCGAGTTGATGGCTAAAGTTGAAAGAGGAGATGTTCCTGAGGGTTTAAAATCGGTCAACTTCATCAAAATTCAATTCTCAGCAGCAACCTTGAGGTTCATGAAGAGAGAGGAAGTGGAAGTGAACGTATCAGACCTTAAAAGAAAAGTAGAAAATCTTATTTCTGGAGGTAGGGGAATCATAATATACATAGGCAACTTGAAATGGACAGTTGAAACTTTGAGTGAAGAAGAAAATGGATGCAAGGTGTCCTCTTATAGCCCAGTTGATCATCTTGTTGCGGAAATAGGAAAGCTGCTTTCTTTCTATAGCAGCTCAGATACAAGGATTTGGTTATTGGCAACTGCAAATTACCAGACTTATATGAGATGCCAGATGAAGCAACCTGCCCTTGACATTCAATGGGCTCTGCAGGCTGTTTCTGTGCCATCAGGTGGACTAGGGTTGAGTCTCAGTGCTGCAAGGTAAATTTAATCTTGAGTTTTTTGTTTAAAATATAAGAGTGCTGAATGTTATTACTGGATATTCTTTTTGCTGGAAATGTTGTTGCAATTGTTAAGAACATGTACGCCAGAAAAGAAGCTAATTTTGGTCAGACCTGGAGTTTTCCTTTTGTTCATCACTGGTTCGAAGTTTGAAAAAACTCCAGGTCTATACCGCTGAAAAGAGTTAAAAAGGACAGATAAATTGGGTCCTTATTCTTCCTTTGCTTTTGTTGACTGGATATATCGACAACTTTTATTCTTGACCAATGTCACTATCATTGTAACCACAATAATAATACAAATAATAGTTATATACGCATGAATTGATGCAATTCTTGAAGGCATATATAAATATTGTGATTGCATTCAAAATCCTACCCAAGAAAAGAAAATCTATTTCATGTCCTAATTTTTGCAGTGTTCATGTCCCAAGTATCCCCTTGTCTCAAAGTACATATGAAGGGATTGAAAAAAAGCCATTCACGGGAAAACAGGAACAGGATGTCTTCGCTTGTTGCCCCGAATGCACCTCGAATTATGAAATGGAGCTTGGCTCCATGTCTGTTCAGCAGAAATCCTCTCCAATTTATCCACATTCTTGCGATGGCAAGGACATTGACAAGACTTCAAACGAGCTGGCTTACTGGTTAAAACCGACAGGAATCAATGTAGCGGAAAAGGTACAAATTTCTATACCATTAAAATTAAGGAATTTAGGCTAGCACTGATAATATACATTCTAGTCATGCATATCCATGATGCTGAGTGCGCCTCAATTATCCAAAAGCAAAATTATCTGAGCTCTTGCTTGGGCTTGACCTAAGTGCTAAAACCATCATTACCTTATCTTTTAACTGCAAAATAGTTGATTTACTCATTTGTGGATTTTAATGAAATATTTATTTGGCTAATCTCCTAAGAAATATTTCAGGATGATTCTGTTCAGCTGAAAAGAAAATGGAGCAAATTATGTCAGAGTCTCCACCAAGCGAAGCAAAATCGAGATCATGTGAAACATGTATTCAGCAATCTGTACTCCCCTGGGAAGAACTACTCATATAATTCATATCCGTGGTGGCCAAGCTATAACAGCGCCTCAGCAGAGTCCAGGTCAATCTCATTTGCAAATACAACTTTGAAACCTAATCAGAGTCTAAATTCTGTCCCGCGGTTCAGAAGGCAGCAGTCTTGCCACATTGAATTGAATTTCAACAGTGGATACTCCAAATGTGATCGAGAAGAACCAAATTTAGATTCCCTTAATCGCAGGGAAGACAAGGAAGTGAAGATTACGCTGGCGCTGGGGAGTTCTCTGTTCTCTGACGCCATGGGCTCAGCAGGATTGAAAAGCGAAAATGGAATACAAAATTCAGTCATTTGTAAACTGTTACGAGAAAATGTGCCTTGGCAATCAGAGCAAGTCCCTAGAATAGTAGAAGCATTAATGGACTCAAAAACCATGAAGAAAGATATTTGGCTACTCTTTCAGGGAAATGACTCAGTAGGGAAACAAAAACTGGCACTAGGAATAGCAGAATCAGTTTTTGGTTCTACAGAATTGCTTTTTGACGTCAACTTCAGAAAGAAAGACAATATGACTGGTCCATATTTTGAAATGCTTGAAAATGCATTGAGAAATCACGACAAACTCGTTGTTCTCCTGGAAAATGTAGATTTTGCTGATCCGGAGTGCCTGAAATTTCTTGCTGATGGCTGGAGAAGAGGGAAAATTGGACCATCAAATGAGAATGAGGAAAATCCCTGCCAAGCTATATTCATTTTGACAAATCTTGATGCAAGAAGATATAGTGAAGGTGGAGGAAATGGGGTTTCTGTCATTCAAATGAAACTGCTTGTCAATGAAACGACTCCTGGTTCAGAAATATTTAGCTCTGATCACAAGCGCAAAGCAGAATGGGATTTCAAAGACAAGAGCAAGTGTCCAAGACAAGCCGATAATGAACGCGTCTCTAAATTTGCAGCTGAGAATGGGAAGAAAAAGTTAACTAATCAGTTGAGCGCAAATACCCTTGATCTCAACATGAAAGCTGAGGAGGAAGAAAATGAAGATAGATGTGAAGAGTGCAGCCCCATTTCAAGTGACCTCACTACAAATGATCAAGATAATCCACTTGGTTTCCTTGATCTGATTAAAAACCGTTTCGTATTTAATCGAGATTCGACTGATGACAACCACATGAGAGAAGTTCTCTTGTCCAAAATCAAAGGGTCCTTTGGAAAGGTGTTCGCTAGTAAAAAGCATAGTTCTTTTACTGTGGAAGAGAACATATTGGAAGAAATATTTCTTGGTTCTGGTTCATTTCTAGAAAGTTTGTTTGAAAACTGGCTGAAAGACATTTTTGAAACAAGCTTGATTAGGATTGGCAGGAGAGATGGCATTAACGTGAGGCTTTGTTTGGGAAGCAGTAGAGATGAGAGTGATCTGAAGGAGGGCTACAAGGGCTCACGTCTTCCCAAGAACGTCCAGGTGTGCTTCTCGAATTAAGTTGTCTGTCTTGGAAGTCCTTTTTCCAAGTCCGAGATGATCGTATCTCCTTTTGTAACTACAAGTTCTTTCTGTAATAGAATGTTTTTGCTTTTACTTTAACTCACTCTACTTTATTGGGGCCCAATATCTTTTTATTTCTTTTCTTTTATGATTATTTTGCAAAAACAAAACCGAATGTCTACTGGTAACATTCCAAGTTCTGGATGAAYTGCCAAGGATATATTTAAGCGGAAGATATCGAAAGAATTATTGAAATTATGACAAGATATTTACATGTTACCACTGCACACAATTCTTAGTTATGTATCAGTTTTTTGTATAAATTTTTAAATATGTTAGAAAGAAAAGTGAAAGGGACCTCTACACCTCCACCATTTAATTTGCACCGATAAAAAGGGCCATAACACCGTGACCATTTCATCGACCTCTGCCACCAGCCAAAGAGAAAATTAAGATGCCTGAACTGAGCAGCAAAGAAGAAAAGTTGCTGAGTGTATCCTGAAAAATACTTGCTCATGTGATGAAAACTGTGAAAAATGCATGCTCAASATAGTTCATTATTCATTATAATSATAGTTCTTGAATGATGAATCATCTTATGATTTGGTTAGGATGAGTGAAAAAAGTTCCTTAAATGATCATAATCTTGATATCACTAACTCTATAAAGAATGCTAGTCCTTATGCATACTTTGCGTATTAATACCGTTGAGCTATGCTGCAGCATTTTGCATATCTAACCTTCAATTTGTACGTTATTATGCTAGAACCCCCTATTCTTACATCATCTTTTTATCTCCTTGGGTACAACATTTCGTAATCTTATCAACTTTTGGGGTTTTACTATAGCTGGCCTTATGTATAAAGTTTATTTAATGGTTATGTTCTCTTTCACAATAGTGCCTACTCAATATTCTTATTGCTGCTTTGATAATTGTAGACATTAAAAAAAATTAATTTATTTAATTAAGATTATTATATAATTTTAGTCCAAATGATATAATTAAGTTTACGAAAAAACTCAATTATTTTGGATCAATTRAAGTTGGGTCATTACTTGAAGCCACTCCAATTTATTATAAGATGGRCCAAATTATATTACGCTCAGATAAACTAAACTCATGTCATAGCGGTTGTATTTATTAAGGGCGACCCAAATAAATAGTTGCACCGATCCAATATAAAAATTCCAATAAGATGGAATGCTTAGGCAACAAGAAACCAATTCAAGCTAGAGATAGTTATTCAAAAGAATGTGTACTCCATGTCCTCACTATTATTTTTATCTTTACTTCCCTTTTATCTGTAAGATTTAGTGCTATCCTTCAAATCTTAACTCTAGAGTGAGGCTTTTCTAKTTTAGCAATTGTTTCCTCTACAAAATCTCCACTTACTAATGTTATGGCATTACAATATTTGGGATTGACCTCAGTTACTAAGCAACGAGCCTTGAACCCTTTGGCTAAGCAAATTAACCAATTGCCCAACTTGGCACTCAAGATTTTTTATAGAATCCTCTTGGCCTTGATATCTAGTTTCTGCACTAGTGATAAATTTACCTACCAAGTCGTCAAAGTTGAACTTCTTTACTTGAGGGGGGAAACCCATGGATTCTTGAGGTCTAACAATGGAATTGTAACTAGAACTTGCATTTTGACTGCAYGAAAAATTTGGGTGATTACGCCAACCAGGGTTATAGATATTTGAATAAGGATTATTAGGTCTAGGATTAGGACCTCCATAGTGTGCATCTTCTTGGGGGTTTTGTTGGAAATTTAGGTTAAGATTATGCGCAATTTATACTCTCATGATTATCACCACAATATTTACAAGTAATTATACCTTCTATCCCCAAATTCTTAGAAATGAAAGCTAGTTAGGCAAGTATAATTTGGGTAGCATCTAATTCTATTGCACTATCCTTCCTAGCATTATTATTTCTCTCATTAGGCCAATTGCAGCCCACCAAGGCCATTTCCTCAAAAACCTCCCAAGCGTCTTGAGGTTTCTTACGCATGATGCTATTCCTACTAGCTGCGTCTATCATAGATATAGATGCCCCACTTATCCTATTATACAGGATTGGATTTATATCCACAAAGGTAGTGCATGATGGGGTCACCTTCTCAAATAATCCTTAAACCTTTCCTAAGCCTCGGATAATGATTCCCCACTCTCTCGAAAAAAGTTAGTGATGCCATTTCTAAACTTCATTAGTTTTGAAGGTGGAAAGTACTTGTTTAGGAAGGCTGAASCTAATTGGTCCCATATAGTTATAGAACCGGATGGAAGGGAGTTTGGCCAAGATATAGACTTATGCTTAAGAGTGAGAAGAGATAATCTTAACCTAATGGCATCATCACTAACCCCAGTTTTCTTGAAAGTGTTACAAAACCTCTAAAAAGTTAGAGATATAGGCATTTGGGTCCTCACTAGACAAACCATATAATTGCAAACTTTGTTAGGTCATTTGGATCGCTGCAAGTTTGACCTCAAAGTTGTTAACGACAACTCTAGGTCTAGTGATAGCGGGGTGTGCCCCTTCCACCGTTGGAATGGCATACTCTCCAAAAGTTTTGACTCTTTCCTCATTCTCATGGTCACCCATACTATTAGTCTTGTTAAACTCTAATTTCTTATCCTTTGATCTGCTATTATTCCCCAAGTCTATTATTTCAGTTTCTGTTGCCTTATCTTTTCCCTCTCTAATTTATTTCCTATTATCCATAAGAATAGCTTTCGGATCTTTAGTACTGGTCTCTAAATGTTCATTGGAAGATCTAATACGCATTAAGACAAAGGAAACACATATGTTTAAGCAATAACAAAAAACAAAAGAAATAAAAATGGTCTTATCTCAAGGAAATTCAACAACTATATGACATCAGTGAAAATTCCTTGGCAACAGCACAAAAAACTTGATGCACTATTTCCTAGCAAGTATACTAGTGTTAATAAGTGTAGTGTGTGAATCAAGTGGTGATCCTACAAGGATTTTTGAATGAGTACCAAAATTAGTCAACCCCTAATTGAAATCTAATCAAAGATGTGGAATTCAATTAACAACTACCAATTAAAAGAAAGTACTAAGGGCATCTAATTGAAAGATTAGTTACCTAAATCCAAATAAGTCGAATGTGGCAAAAAGAGTTGGTTTGGGCTTTGTTCAAGTTCATTCCAGTAATGACCTAAATCAATTGCACGTTAATTGCCGTGATTTCCAAATCCTAACTAGTTGCTAACTATGTAATTTCCTTAATTAAGTTTTACCCAATCCCTTTGCATTAACCCCCTAATCTCAATTAGCTAAATTTATATCCCTATGCAAATTAGGCTAACTAAAATTGCATTAATGATCTAAGAAATTCCATGATTTCACTAATCAAAGTTATCTACTTTCGAAAACCACCCAAGAGAAACCAAATCTACCCCTAATGTGATTATTAGTTCAATTTTTAGTTAGCTAATCTACAAAAGCATTAAGGATGCCACAATGATAATTAACAACTCAAATAGGTTGTGAATGAACAAATAAGGTAAAACAGAACTCAAGCCATTAAAGAGAAATCAACTTTACAATAAGCCCTAACCAACATAAAGAAACTAGCCCATGAAACTCATGAAACCATCCACAGAAAGCTTAATAAACATGTCTACAACTAAAGTTAGACGAGATAAAACCCGATTGGAGATCAAATCATTTAATTAAGCACAACTCTTTCAAACTCTCAAAGGTTTCTTCAAGTTTCTTCAAAGAAAACTACTATAAAATTGTGAAAGTCTACAAAATCCGCCTCCCTTTTTGGGCTTATAACACACTATTTGTAGAAGAACACAAAAATCTTAAAATTTAACGAAATCGACGCCTGAAATTTGCCAAACCTATGCCAATTTTGTCTCATCGGGCCAAAACCAGCGTCTGATTTGAACCAAACCAACATCGATCTGGTTCCGGACAATCTTTGATGAAAATATACGCCAATCAGGCACCTGATTGGTTCTTCAACACTTAGCCAGTTTTTTTTTTTAAGGTTTTCAACTTTCCAGAAATTGCTTCTTGATTCCCCAATCTTCTTTGAAATCGTTATGTGGTCTCTTTAAGCCCTTCTTTTCTAGATTTTTCCCTTTTATTGCCTTTGAGATAAATTACCTGCCTATAAGTATTTCAAATCAAAATTATTGTAATGCAAGGTTAAACACATAAAACTTGATATGAAATGACTTAAGGGAAAAATGAAATATAAAAAATGACTATATCAATTGTTCGCATCACCTCCACTGTCGAGCAATTTGCCACCTTAACAAGATTGGCGGAAGGGTTGTGGAAGCATATATAGAATCAAGATGCATAACTTGCCAAGTTAGYTGATAAAGTGGAAATTATTGCTAAGAATAGCAAAACTCCATSAAAACAAACCATAATTCATGAATGAGGCCACATCGTCAAAGCAAATCAATGTGATGAAATCAAAAGTGGTGCATCAAAATATCCAAGTAACTTCTGATAGTCTGATTCATTTGGACCAACTCAAGGAATTCATCGTAGGAGCCATCAAGCACAAGGTAGATGGAAATGCTAAGTCTTGTTAGACCTATATGAAGCCTTATACATCAGGAATCGATAGCATGAAGATGCTTGCGAGATGTTAGCCACCTAAGTACTAGTCGTTCGATAGAAAGGGAAACCGAAAGCAATATATGGCCCATTTTGTGGAGACTTGCAACAATGCCATTATAAATGGAGACTTCCTTATCAAATAGTTTGTATAATCCTCGAAGAAATGTTTTTGACTGGTTCACATATTTGGAACCCAGGTTCATTGATAGTTAGGAGAAGCTTAAGCAAGAAATCTTGAACCGCTTTTACAGTACACATAAAACTATAAGTATGTTGGAGTTGRCCAACACTCGAGAATGGAAAGATAAGCCTATTGTTGGCTATATCAATATGTAAATGAATCTAAACCTAAATTGCAAAGATCGATTGAGTGAAAATTCAACCATAGAAATGTATATTGAAGGCATGCATTGGACTCTAAAATATATATTGCAGGGAAAACTCCCAAGAATTTTTCGAGAATTAGCTACACGTGCTSATTACATGAAGTTGAGCATGGGGTAACAAAGGCTTCACATGACCTGGGTATGATTCTTGGATGAGTTCAAATAGGATTTTATCTCGAGATAGATTCGAGAAAAGTGAGAGCATGAATTCCAAACCTTGCAACTAGGAAATACGTCAGCTACTCAGTATGTTTCCGACAACTGTCTAAATATTATCTCTATCTTATTGATACAGAAGAAAATAATACCAGATAGTTTATCYGAATTACAAYAAGCTTTGGCACCCTATTTGCGTATTATGTACAGTGTGGCAATTGAAGYAGCCATGAGAATACAAAGCAGTGATAAAGCACTGTAGGTAAGGAGCATGGGTTCAAGATCCGGGATATCTTCACAGAAACTACTCGTGGTGAGAAGGTGTCAAGGTAACCCCTGAAAGCCAAAGCAGGGAAGGTGCATTTCAGAACAAGGTCAATAGATTGATAATATGTGTGACYATTGCAAGACAACTGGACATCTRGAGAGTGACTATCATAGGAAGAACTATCAGTGCTTGTAATGTAGTAGTCAAGAACATTTTGCTGGAAATAGTCTACAAAAGGTTAATATAGCTGCATTGGGATYAGGATTAGGGACTTCGAGAGCCCGAGCTACCCCGACAAACTAAGCTCGAAAAACCACAATTGCAGGTACATTAGTAGTCTCTACCTATAAAAGTCAAGTGTTAATTCTCCTAGGATCTACTCATTCATTTGTTGCACCAGATTTTACAATTTATTTGCATGAACCCTATACGGGTTTCCATATAAATTGTTTGTATACCCCTTGGTGATAACATAGTTTCAGATATTGTGTACAATGATTGTGTGGTTATGTTAGGGGATGTTAACTTATTGGGGAACTTGATAGTGTTGCCATTCAAGGCTTATGATGTGATTATGGGAATGGACTAGTTAGCGCGACATCATGTGCAACTGGATTATAGATGTAAAATAGTTAAGTTCACCAATACAGGTGAAGGAATTATAGAATTTCAAGGAGATTGGAGTCAGGCAGTAGGGATTTTAATTTCAATAATTAAGGTTGAAAATTACTAAGAATAGGACACTAGGGGTACTTGGCGTATTTGATCAATGAACCAATAAAGTCAAGCARTTTGGAAAACGTACATGAGGTAGAAGAATATGCAGACATTTTCCCTAAGGAATTAACCTCGTTGCCTCTTGAGCCAGAAGTAGAGTTGGTTCCTAGAGTTGAACCTATATGCAGGACTCATTATGTCATGTCCCCAGTAGAACTAAAAGAACTAAAAGAGCAATTGCAGGTTCTTCTAGAACAAGGACTTATCCGACTAAGTTCTTCCTTATAGAGAGCCCAGTATTGTTCATTAAGAAGAAAGATGGGACGTTATGCTTGTGTATTGACTACAGGGGCTTGAATAGTGTCATTTTCAAGAAAGAATACCCTATAACTCTGAATGATGAATTGTTTGATCAGCTACAAGGAGCTCGATGTTTCTCGGAGTTAGATCTAAGATAGGGATAATATCAAGTCAGGATTCGAGAAAAGGATATCCTCAAAACCACTTTTAATACTATATATGGCCATTAAGAGTTTGTAGTAATGCCTTTTGGGTTAACTAACGTAGCAACTTCTTTTATGAACTTTATGCATCAAATTTTTCGCCCATATCTGGATCAATTTATGGTGATTTTTATTGATAATATTCTAATTTACTCAAAAACCCCTGAAGAACACGAGGATTACTTAAGATGAATATTGCAACTACTTAGAGAGTATCAATTGTACATTAAGTATGACAAGTGCCAGTTTTGGTTGGACATGGTGTCGTTCCTCGGGCATGTTATGTCCAAAGAAGGCATCACTATGGATCCCTCAAAGGTGGAGGCAGTAACCAATTGAAAAAGGCCAAGAAACTCAACTAAAATCAAGAGTTTTCTAGGTTCGGCAGGCTATTATCGACGTTTATCAAGGATTTCTCCAAGTTTGCAAGCCTTTTTACTGAACTGACTCAAAAAACATGTCATTCAAGTGGAATAAAAACAGTAAGCAAAGTTATCAAGAACTTAAAGAAAGATTGAACTCAACACTGATTCTGGTAATACCTGAACCATGAAAGGTTTACGCTCTATGTATTGATGCTTCGRTTGAAGGGTTAGGTGCGGTGCTAATGCAAGATGATCGGTAGTCGCATATGCGTCACGAGAACTTAAGCCTCACGAGGTAAATTTGGAGTTAGCCACCATGTTTTTTCTTYGGTAAAATAGAGACATTATTTGTACGGAGTCGATTATGATATCTTCACCAATCATAAGTGTTTGAAATATTGCTTCACTCAAAAGGACCTCAATGTGAGATAGAGAAGGTGGATGAATTTCCTGAAGAAATATCAGTACTCGATTAATTATCATCAAGGAAAGGTAAATGTAGTGGCTGGCGCCTTAAGCAAGAATGCGAGAATAGCACAATTGAGAGTTCAAGAGATAGAACCACTTGAAGAAGGAATTATCTCAGTGGTCGAAGTCAGCAATRGAAAAATAAGGTTGGCCAACATTATTTTGGCACTAGCCTTTAAACARCAGATCAAAGAAATGGAGGAAAAGGATTCCACCTAATAATTGAAGTAGAAAAGATGAACCAGAAAGTCATTCGACTTTGGAGTCAATTTCAAAGGAATGATTTGTTTCCGAAATATTGGTGTATTCAAGATAATCTTGAGATAAAGAAGCAAATCTTGGATGAGGCCCATAAGTGCTGTTACATAATCCACCCAAAAATTAATAAATGTATCACGATCTCAAGAAGCAATCCTAGTGGAGTAACGTAGATGGAGATAGCACAGTATCGGACTACTTGTATGATCTACTAGAAGGTAAAGCCARAGCATCAAATGCCCAAGGGATTATTATAATCTCTACATATCTGAGCGAAAATAGTAATGTATAACAACGGATTTCATTATGGGGCTTTCTATGACTCAAGGCAATCGAGACACCATATAGGTAGTTGATAACCATAGAAAATATCCCATTTTGACCCTTTTTTTGCTAATTTTTACGCGTTCCTTACTCTTCTGTGCTTTTAATTTTGGTAAGTGATCACATTTTCGACATACTTAAGGATCGACACAACAATGAATACATATTAACTAGAAAAGTACTTAGATAAGCCTAAAAAAGCTTGATACTTGAGAAGGTTTGCAGAATAGAGAGGATTGTTACGACATTCAAGCCTATAAGGAAAGGGCATGAAAGATAAAGAACATAGAAGGAGCAGAAATCTCTTGCATTTAATGAAGAATTAGATAGAAGACAACATAAAGGAAAATGTCAGAGTTGACTTCAAATTATTTCCCGAAATGTTGAAGAAGGAGAAAGAAGTGAGGATCACATTGCAAAAAATGAGCACTACAAACCAAATGTTAGCTGAGCCAACAATCAACTATCAAAAGCTGAAAGCTACAATATCGCCAACTCAAGAACATTCTAGCTCTATAAAAGGAATAGCTAATCAATAAGAAAGACATTGATATATATAGTTTTAGTTCTTAGAGATTTGGATAGATTGTTAAGGTTCTCTTGGACAGAAGGAACAACCCCTAGTTAAGCTTATCTTGTTTTAAACATAGATTAGAAAAGGATAAGATGAAAGTCTTCCACACTTAGTTGTAACCTCTTAGCATATTAATCTATAAGGTTTTTGAGTTAGTTGAGTTTGTTAAAAGCTTCCAGTTAGTTCTTGTCCATCTTCAAATCTGTTTTCTCAAAGTTCTTAGCTATAGGCAAAACTTGACAAAGTTGAATGTCGATAGTTAAGGGTGGGTTTCGTTGAGTAAACTAATTTGACACATCAAAGTAATCCATTTTTGGTTAGAAAGTCGAAAGCTTACTCTAACCTTTAAMCGAACTCAATAGTAGCAAACAAAGTGACCAAGAATATTGCCATAGGCATGTGGTAAATGTGCAAGGTCAAATTTGTAAAAAGAGTTGCAAAGGATTAAARGAACAAAAATCCCAAGGCTCTCAAAAGCATGTTGCTATAGTATTCGAGAACCTGGTTGAGATAAGGACACTTATCTTACGAGGGTAAGATTTAACATCATTCATGACATTGTAGGAAAAATTACCATAGACATATGGATAATTCTTTCTACATCCTATACATTTGCATATTGAGCAATATTGTGTAAGACATTACATAATTATGCTCAACAGTGCTACAACATTTATATTGACTCTAACTTCTACTTTTTGGCCACTAACCTAACTTTTACTACTTTCAGTCTTTTATAATTTCTTTACGCTTTTTGTCTTTACTTCAGTTAATTATTTTTAGTATTCACTTTATATTGCTTTTTGTTATTAAATATTGCTGATGCTGCATCATTACCATCTCCTTAATCAAAGTTCAACAAAAGTTTCCATTTATTAAACTATCCTCATGGAATCAACACATTTTATCGCGTATACTTGTGCGTGTGTTAGTTTAATTGCAATCAGATTAGACCTCAACAAATTTTTGGCGTTGTTGCCGAGGATAGGCATTAATGAAATCAAAATGTGTAAACTTTCATACTTTGATATTTGTTAATCTTTTTCAGCTCTCATTTACACCCGGGAATGTYAGTGTATGAGACGTAGAGCACAAGTGAAGTTGCAAACCCCTACTGCATCCATCCTCGACAAGAAACCTAAGAAAATCATCAGAAAAAGAAGAAAGAAAGTAGGCATGGAAGCCTATCAAGTAAATGCACTAGAAAATCACAATAATAACCTCCTAGGATCAATGCTGTAGTATTGATAGATGATAGAGACCATGCTATATGAGAATATGTTATACCAGTCTTGCACAATTTGAATCTTGGCATTGTCAGATGCGAAATTAAAGCCTAACAGTTTGAACTCAAACCAATCATGTTCTGAATGCTACAAACATTGGGATAGTTCAGTGGAATGGCCACCGAAGATCCATATTTACATCTATGATTATTCATGAAAGTGAGTGATTCCTTCGAAATTCAAGGCATTTCAAACGAAGCACTCCAAATGAAGTTATTTCCCTTTCCCAAAATCTAGTAACACCATGGACTGATATGGTAGAATTTTTGTGCAAAAATATTTCCCACTRACAAAGAATGCTAAGTTAAGGATTATTCTAGCAACATGGAGACATAACCTTATACGAAGCATGGGAAAGATTCAAGGAGTTTCTTAGAAAATTCCAGCACATGGCATCCAACATTTGATCCAAATGGAAACTTTCTATACGGGACTCAATGCTTAGACAAAGAGTGTGGTTAATGCTTTAGCAAATGGAGCATTATTGTCAAAATCTTACAACAGCACATTGAACACTTGGAGCCTATAGCAAGCAACGACTACCAATGACAACAACTAGAATGGCGACAAGAAAGAAGGTCCAAGGAATTCATGAAGTTGATGCTGTCACAACTCTTTCAGCAGAATTAGCATCTTTGAGTAATATGCTGAAAAACATGAAGCTGCCCACTACATAACAATTGCAACAACAATATACTATTAACTATGTGTATTATTGAGATCCACAAACTTTTAATAACTACCCATCTAATCCAGAGTGCATGTGCTACATTGGTAATTTCAACAAAGGAAATAATCTTTTTGCAAATACCTATTACCCTGGATGGAGGCATCATCTTTCATGGAGTAACTAGATAGGAAATGCTCCAACAAATCAACTCCAGTGACCACTTCATCCTCTTGGATTTCTACAACAGGACTGTAATTAAAAGCCAGTACACCATGAACAACCAAACTCTATGAAAACACTTCTAAAAGAGTACGTGACATGAAATGATGCAATCATTCAGAACTAAGCAATATCAAGGAGAAACCTGGAGAATAAAGTAGGACAAATTGCTTCAACATTAAACACCAGACACTAAGGCACTCTTCACAGTGATACGAAGAACCCTCGAAGAGATAGAAAGGAGCATTGTAAAGCAATAACCTCAAAACTGGAAAGGAGTTGAAGTACCTAGTGACTACATAGAAATCAACAAAAGAGTTAACACACACTCAAGAAGGCAACAAGTGGGAAGTTAGTTTAGGAGGATATTCCCTCAGCAGCTGTAGCAACTAGAGTAAGCAACACTACTGGTAAACCATCACCACTCTTTCCACAGAGGCTTATCTTGAAGCAACAAGACAAGCACTTTATCAATTTTTTGGAGATTCTAAAACTGCTACACATCAACATAGCCTTAGGTGAAGCATTAGAATAGATGCCCAATTATGTCAAATAGCTTGTATATGAGAGAAATTAACAAGAAAAAAAGAGATTTCCCATTCAAGCATTCTATTCTGATTCAACGGTCTATAAATGCTGCCTTATTTTTACGTTTCCTGTTGAACTGAACCTCCTTCCCATTACAAAACTTGCTCTAGCCAAAGCTTTGGCTTTCAATATCAATCTAACTTGCCACCCTTTCCAAGTGCAATTTATATRTTATGTACGACTGGGRAAGTTAACAGTACCCKATRATATTCAAGGATGTATGTAGACCTATCAGGAAGGGATTTTTTGAGGAACGTATCGAGAGATAATTTGATTTGGTTTTTGACTACGAAAGAAATATTATCAAAGAAAAGAAGAATGTGAGAGTTTGAAACAATAGCATGGACTAAGGAAAGTACCTCAATTCTTCAGAATAAACTTCCTCCATAACTTAAGCATCTTGGAAGTTTCACCATACCTTGTTCTGTTGGAAATTCTTATCGTGGTAGGGCACTTTGTGATCTTAGGGCTAGCATTAACCTTATGCCCATGTCCATTTTAAAATAACTAGAGATTAGAAAAGCAAGACCAACCAAGGTCACTTTTCRGCTAGCAGATCGTACCTATAYGTACCCTGAAGGAGAAATTGATGATGTATTAGTTCAAGTTGAAAAGTTCATTTGTCAAGTGGATTTCATAATTCTAGATTATGAGGCTGACAAGGATGTCCCCATCATTTTGGGATGATCCTTCTTGGCTAGTGGAAGAATAGTTATTGATGTCCATAAAGGAGAATTGATGATGAGGGTTGATAACCAGCATGTCACTTTCAACATTTGCAATGCATTAAATTTCCCTAATGAACCAGAAGATTGTTCCACACTAAAAGATGTTGAACTAATGGATTCCAAGCACATTGAAGAATGTTACAACATTATACACTTGGATGAATAAGAAGATGATTATGTCAAGAGTGAATGTTCATATAATAATGTAGCATTGGTGAGGGTGAAATCTTAGAAAATATTTGAAAGAGTTGGTCGAAGATTTGAATGTATTTATCTCAGAGGAGTGTGCAACCATCAATTGAAAACATTACCATAACACCTTAAGTATCCTTGCTTAGCTGAAGATAAGAAGTTACTTGCAATTAATTCTACATCCTTGACTTCTTTATATTTTGAGAAGTCACAAGAAAGCTCTTGGATGGGTAKTGGCAAAAATAAAAGGAATTAGCCCTAGAGCATSTATGCATAAGAGCATTCTAGAAGAAAACTGCAACAATTCTATGGAGCCACAAAAGAGACTCAATTCCATCATGAAGGAAGCTATTAAAAGAATCAAATTGTTCAATGCCGCAATAATTTACCCAATCTCTAACAGCCAATGGGTGAGTCTAGTTCAGTGTGTTCCAAAAAAATGAGGAGTAATGGTGGTGAGAAATGAGAAAAATGAGTTGATCCCAACAGGGACTGTAACCGATTAGAGAGTACGCATGGACWACAAGAAACTCAGTAAAGCTACAAGGAAGGATCGTTCTCTCTATCATTCTTTAATCAAATGCTAAATAGACTTTTAAGAAAAKATTATAACTATTCTCTTGATGGCTACTTTTGGTACAACYAGATTGCTAGCTAGGGATTTAAGGAGTCGGTCTCCCCTGGGCTAAACCTCCTAACAAGGGGTAAAGCGACCACAAGTGAGCCATTGGTGTGTTCACCGCGATTTTCCACTCGATACGTTCCCGTTCAGCCATAGACAGTACCACTAACTTTGGCCAAGGGTGGCTATCTTCGAGGATTGACACTAGCCAAATAATATGCGACTCGTGCTGGTGAGCAGCCTWGCATAGCATTTTGCTTGTGTAGCTAGCCTCTCGAGATAATCGACAAAGTACTCGTCTTTCACAATCTGATCGACAATCCCAAATTCACACTCACAAATCGTCGATCACGAGGTTCACAATCACAATGTTGAAATCAATTCCAACTCTCAATATCAAAACAATAGCATTTTTACAATTTCGAATGACTTGGAAAATCAATACTTTAATTCAAATCAATGCACACTTATACTTTGAAAATATAGAAAAACCATTTCTCGGAAGAGTAAAGTAATTATGTATAAAGCATTTCACAAACATTCATCAAAAGCTTGATAATTCAAAGATTCTTAAGTATTTCGTTTGAATAACAAAAATTCATGCATTTAGAGGTTTAACATAAAACGGTGTGATTAAAACTCAAGCCTACGAGAATCTATTAAAACATATCTAAACTACGCGCCAAATAAATTATACACTTTTGAGAAGTTTAAAAGACAGACTCATCTGAGCTCGCGAATTTAATGAGCCAAAACTCTAGATTCAGGCATCCTAAAACGTGTTGGAATGTCTTTTCCGTTAACTTATTAATCCGGCTAAGCTATCACACCATATCAAGCTGTTTGTCCAGCAAGGGCAGTGTCGAATAAATCAATCATAAAATCAAGTCATGGTTCTAGTTTCCTTAACTGGTTATGCTTAAATCTGAGAAATGGTTAGATTGCAGTTTAGTTACAAAAATAGGGTTTGGTGCTATACCAATTAAACTATCAAGTTTAGATGTTTTATCAATAACTAAAGTTTTAGTARGGAACAATTAATGGAACAAGTCCAATTTTGCTCCTATTACATTGAGGAAAAGTTACAGAAAAAAAAAWAATCATCTAAAAATGTAACACCCGTAGATTAGGAATCTTTATCCTAACCCGAGAATATCACCATTTACTCACTGACACGAATTTGCAGAAGCTCAAAAGAATTTAAACTAAATACTAAATACTTAATACAGCTATCTTAATCCAGAACATTCATTTACATTAACTTCAGGGTATCATGGTTTGCCCATAAGTGACCTCCTCAGACCATCTGGCTACACTTCACTTGAAATGCAAAATGAGAAAAATAGAATGAGCAATAAAGCCCAGAAAGTAAACCTCATGCATGAATGCATAAACACGTCCTAATGTCATGAAGTTATAAAATCTCATTTACTCAAAACATTTCCATTTGGAAATCTCTTTACAAAACCTTTCCTTTCAAAATGTATAACTTGCAAAACATTTCCTTTCATTACATTCGTGAGCTCACTGAGTGTAACGCCTAGCCATTAAGCTGTAGTGGGTAATTTGTTCTTTGGAACCCGATTACATTTCTACCTTCCTTTTTCTCTTCAGCTCCCAGAGGTGAATCATTACCTCCCTCCCCGAGGGTGGGTTCGGGTGCGCCAGTCCCCCACACCCCATTTCCCACTCACATCTTTCATGGCTAGGTTTACACTCCTTTACAAAAACTTTAACATTTTCCTGAACATGTTACAATTTATAAAATACATCCCCTTTCAAAATTTCATTTGCTAAACCATTCACTTCTCAATGCATAAATGGCTCATGCCAGGAATGATGTAGAACACTAATTACATGTCTATGACATGAAATGCATACCATTGTATATAACATATCATTCAACAAACAGTACAAGTTATGAAACATGTACAAATCATTCCACACAATTAACACATCTCTCAACACCATCCCGTTCTACCACCACATAACACACAACACATATATGTCAATGAGAATGAGAAATTTACTTACGTAGAATTCAAATGACAATAACACATATACTTTAATGAGAATTGAGAGTTTACTAACATACACATTCAATTCATGTAAGAAGACTCAATCATAACAACAACACACTTACATCACCACCAAATGAGAATGAGAGTATCTCCTTACATAAATCTCAAATTAAATAACAATCACACACATACGTTAATGAGAATGTGAGAATTTTGTAACACCCCCAGATTAGGAACAGTCCTAAGCTGAGTGTTGGACTACACGCTAGAGACGAAGCTATGATGATCAACCTGAGTACGAGTCCACCGCGCTTGCCCGGTAGATATTGCAGGGCTGATATTGCATAGTACTGCGCTCCCCTCTTTACACGACGATCGCCTTCGGTTCGCCAGGAGGGTCTTAGACGGGTAGGAAGAGGGAAGAGATGAGCTGCCCGTAACCGGTATCCCGGAGCGCGTTCAAGACTACGACACGTAGTCTTGGCGTTGCGCGGATGCGCGGCCGAACCGGCAGTAGGCGAGCGAGAGCGGTTAACGACGATTTCGTCAAACAACGGCGCGGGCTGTAAACCGGACAATTAGCTCAAAATCGGTCTTGCTCTCGTTCGTAGTCAAACCGGTCCAAGATCTATGTCTCTGCGAGTCCGTCCGTGGGTCCGCGAACACACGGGTCCCACGGTGTCGCCGGTCTCGCGCATCGCCCGGCGGGTCACGAGGTCGCGGGCTGCCGGCGTGTGCGGGCCGCTCTTGGCGGTTTTTGGTAAAAGGTTCTGGAACCTGACGAACACCGAATTTTCCACTTTTATAATAATTAATTATAATTTTAATTATTGACAGTTACTTTAGTATAGGAATTTCATTTTAACATCCTTGGTATTTAATTCAAATTATCGGCGTTTGGCTTCTCAAAATTTAATATAAGGAATTTTCTGCACTATAACCATTACACCCCTGTTATTCATACCTAATTATTAACTGTTTACTGTAAGAACCTTACTTGCGGACTTATATATTCAACCCTCGACAACCATGATTTACCTGAAGAAAGACATTAATTTTAATCAGCAAGTTCACGCGAATTGCAATTTGTTGTTCAGCTTCTAAAAGTAAAGACGACTGATTTATGTCTTTTGAAAATTTCGAATTTACCTGAGCCTATTCATTTGAAACATTCGATGGGCGCTTAAAAGAAAATAATTGTAAACAATCTAAAAAATGCATTGTTAAAAACATACAGTTGATCCAAACCTTGCAACATTAGCAGCCGTTCCCGAAGCCGAATACTCGGATAAATAAATAATTCAGGTCTTCTAACCTTGGAAAATAACCTTGCTTTCCGCGGCGCAACACACCATTAAAATGCCCAAAGCAATCTAGACCTATTCTTTCGGGTTGCCCGAAACCAAAGGGACAATTAAATTGACAACTTTTTGCTATGCGATGGTGTATGGAAGAAGAAGTAGGTATGTATGTTTGTAGGGAAGGTCGCTGCGGCGCGGTGGTGAGAGGACAAACCCGCGACAACTCTATTGCGCAAAGTAGAGGAAAAGGAAGGAAGACGGGACGGCGGTGACCCGGTAGGAGGATATGGGTCTGCGGCTGTGACGAGAACACGGAAGGGGAAAGCAACGACGTCTCGGGAAGTGCCCGCTAGCGGCAGAGAACGACGAAGCGCTGCGAGGCTGGCAATCGGCTCGACGGTGGATAGCGGCAGAAGAGAGGAGACCGGCGGCTGCGAGTCTAGCAACTGCGTGGCCCGAAAGCCGGACGGTCTAGGCAAGCCGCGGGAGAGCAAGATGAAGCGGACGCAGCGCAGTTGGCCGGAACGGTGCTGCTGTGGCAACGCGACTGCGGCCTGCCTCTGTCCGCCCTGACTCCCGTCGGCTAAACCGCGTCAACGTCTTGGTCGGCGTCGTTCCGCTGCGGCTGCCGGGTCACAAGTTGTTGTGTCCGCGGGTCGTCTGCGACGACACGTAGTCGTCTGGCGTCCGTGAGGCGTGCTCGCGCGGCGGTCACCGCGCTGCCGGGTTCGAGCGGGTCACGGCGCTGCACGGTCCGAAGGTCGATCCGCTTGCGGGCTTGCGGGTCCGCGTGCCTGCGAGCATCAGGGGCACGACTCGCGAGTCCGCGTCTGGACTGCGGTCTGCGGGGCTTGGTAAAACGGTGTAGAGCAACTGTTATCGCAACGCCTTAGCGTAATGGCAAGTTGCAACGCTATAATCGCCTTAACTCCAATAAAAACTCCCGTAATGCAAACTTCAGCCAACCTCCTCAAATAAAGGCTGTATTCACTTCTTGAGTTAAAGCATATCCTGAAGCCTTCATTAATTAGGAGAGTAAGATACGTAAATATTTATTCGTCAGACTTAAACTTATAAAAATTGACAACCTTATACACAAACAGCTTTAAAAATATACTATACACCTTACTTATGAGGAAATTTAAACCCCCCCCACCTTATACACAAACACACCTTAAAAATACACTAACACCTTAACACTTGCTCTCAACTTAACAAGCATAAATCAAGTATGAGATTACAATTTCCTATTCGACAACACTAAGGTATACCGTACAATAATAAATAACTTTGCAATAGAATACTATTTAGCATACACAAAGTACAGATACTCGTACATCAATTTCAAATGTAGAGTAAACGTACACGGCAAGTGCCGTAAAATCCTTCACTTGTCCATGCAATCTTTTACCTAAAACTTCTTTTCATTTCAAAACCTTTACAATTTCAAAATTCTTTCCTCACATTATGATCGGTGTTTTTCTATACTCACCCTTTACCCGCACCCCTGGCCGCGTGGGCTGGGACGGGAGAACCTCCCATCCATTCTTACCCTTACAAGTGGAGGAACCTCACTTTTACACTTACTTTTTGGAAAAAAAAAACTTACAACTGGCGAAACGCCAAGATGGCCATCCTTATCTTAGCCCAAGGTTTATTGATACCGGGTGACGTATCGATCACCCGATCCGAAATGTGAGATACTCGAGTGCTTGCTTACTTTCCTTTACCTTTCAAAATAACATTCACTTAAAACTTCTGTTACAAACATTACCTCAAACTTTTTCCCTTACAAAACCTTCCAAAAAGTAACTTTTCCCCTTGAACTCATAAGTATACATCCTGTACAAGTACGTAAGTACGTACTCCCAATGAATGACCCGAAAGATCGGGTAAGGACAACGAATACAAAAAGGAACGTCTACTATACATTGGTCTACCCCCCTCCTCTATCGAACACCCGCTCGAAACTATGGGCTCTTAACCAAAAGCTTAAATAAATACTTTATTCTATTTATGAAGACTCACAAAAATTTAATAACTTCAAAGAAACACTAAAAGCAAATAAACCTTACCAAATCTTTCTGAAGGCGACATAAAGATAAAACTTATTAATAATTTTACCACTCCCAAAAATTTCAAATGAAAGCTTTATCTATCAACAAATAAAACCTTGCCTTACTGCACCGTAAG
>MEJB01000015.1:466345-494382 GCA_001752375.1 Rhazya stricta
TTTGTCGCCGATCCAGCGTGAACGATGGCGGACAGGCACCTGAAGCGTACAACGAGCAAGAAGCGGATAGTGCAACTGGCACGGGTCGCGAGAGAGAATATCTGGGTAGCAGGGAAGTCCAGCACGGCAATCAGCAAGCAGCGGCGGTCTCGGCCAGGCCGAGTCACAGAGCAGAGTCCTCCAAGCAGCTGTATCTGCTGGTTCGTTGCGAATCTGGGCAGAGCAACGACCGGCAAGCTTGGAGATCGACGAGCAGAGAGAAGAGCTCCGCTCAAATTGAGTCTTTAGGCAGCCGATGAGTCGATCTCTGATCGAGTACGACGGGCAGAGGTTGAGCTGCGAGGGCGAGCAGCAAGTCACAGTGATGCGCGACGTGCGAGCTCCGGCCTCGACTAGTGGTCACGAAGGTTAACAGCAAGGAGAATAGAGAATGGCGGCGGCTGAGAAGAGAAGAAGAAGAGGTGGYAGGTAGGGTTTAGGCGACGGCGGCGAGAGGAAGAAGATGAGAGTTTCTTTAGGGTTTTTTCTATTTCTTTTCTTTTCTTTTTCTTTCTTTATTATTTTCTTATATATTTTCTTTTCTTTTTTTAATTTATAATTTGGGCCGTAACCCGAACCTTTCAGGCCTTCCCATCCAAATTTAATCCAAAATTTGTAAATTTAATATAACGGGCTTCCTTTCGATAAAAAGTCCAACTTTCAACTAACAAACAAATAGGTCCATGAGTCTAGCCTTTAACCAAACGATAACTCTTATTCGACACGGACAATATTTTTGCACCTATTAAACATATGATTTAAAAATATTAATCACATATAAAATGTCCAACCCAAGTTGACACACAATTTCACGAGATCAATAAAAAATTCATAAAAGTAAAATTTCGGGTGTTACAAAAAGTGTGCACTTAAGTCCCACAATTCATCCAAATAGAAGATTGAAAAAGGGTAAATCTAAATTGAGAGRGTAATGTTGGTTTGGTCTTATCATCGGTTYTGGTTATTCAAAATATGAAAAATCAGTATCCAATTGTTCCTATGACTCATAGCTATAAATGGTATTTTAAATGAACAATTCAAACCAGTAACCAATTTTGAAAGCACAAAAACATTCGGTGTTCTGTCAGCCGGCAAGCTAGCAGTGGCTAATGTGAGGGTCTTAGTATTTGTATCATATCTCAGGTTCTAAAAACTCAATTTAGGTGCAATTTGTCTTAAAATTCTCCTAAGACAATCATATATCCAACCACATATTCTATTACAAATTTCAACTTGCAGTTAAACCAAAATCATCCCAAGATTGTAGGGAAAAATACACTTTGTGTAGTATTCTTAGAAAGTGCATAACCCATGATCACCTAATGCTGTGGCSTTGGTTTTTAGTATATTTTAAACCTATAAATAGTATTATATCATAGCATGATCAATCTTGAATTTCCACAAGTTATTCTAGAGCAAAAAAGAGCCGAAAAATATGTTATACCAAATTGTCATCACAACTTTCAGCAATAAAATAGTTATCCATACTTTCATAACTCATGCTCAATATCATCRTGCTATTCAAACCAATATAAAGTCTGTAATCCTAAAACCATTAAGGATGATTAATCACCATATAAAGACCAATCAAAAGGCATGCTAAAATATTGAAGAACTTAGCAATTCACAACCATATTCAAATATCTAAACAGCTAGCATGTAAAACTCATACAAACGTAATTGTAAACTTAATCTATCTATCCTAAATAAAGCTGTAAAGTTCCTACATATGCGTAGCTGTATAAGATATGAAAGAGCTAACCTTGAAAGGAAAAAATGGAGTCTGAATGAGGCCTTGATGATGTTTTAAGCAAACTATTGTAGAACTTGAAAAACATGGAAGAAGGAAGAGAGAGTTTCTGTCATGGCAGCAATCATGGAGATGGAAAATGAACCAAGAAGAAAACACTTCTTACCTTTGTGAAGCACGAGAATCAAGGCTGCTGGAGGAGGGAGGAGGAAGGCGGTGCATGCTGGCTCACAGTGGTGCAAAGGGGTGAGGTTCACCGAGAGATAGAGCAATGAGGGATGAGGGAAGTCAGCCGATTGGTGAGAGAGTTTTGGGGAGAATGAAATGAAAGAGAAGAGGTGGATAGAAGGCTAGGGGGATTATAGAGTTTTAGAGTTAATTTTTCTTTAATGAAAAGAAGGAAAATGGCTTATTCAGCAAGCTTTATAAAGCTTTGTAAATAAAAGTTKAAAAGGCCTCTTCAARAATCTTTGGTTTAGCAAGAAATTTTGAAAGAAAAACTAACAAGAATTTCGGCCAAGTAGAATAAGAAAAGGGGAAAAGAAGAGAAGAAATAAATGAAAAACGTTAATGGGTTGGTCAAAGATAAAAACAAGACGACATTGGTAGGGGTTTAGTTATTGATCAAAATATGGGCAATCTATGGATGCATGTAGAATGTTCAGGCTTAAATGCATTGGCTAATTCAAATTGAGGGCATTCTCGTACTTACACTAAAGGCTATGAATATATTAATATAACTGATGGGCACGCTTTCCAAAAAACATTCGAATTTTCTAATAGTGATAAAATTTTTTCCATGGCTTGATTCTAAAAGAGAATGGGTAATACGGGCATGCGAAACTAATAGAATAATTCCAAAGTAATTATCGAAAATTTCTAATTTTTGAACATGAACTTAATATTATGGAAAGCTAAATAAATATTCGGAAGTCAAAAACACCTTGGCTTTTACATCCTTCCATACTAACAGAAATTTCATACTCAAAATTTTTCCGTACCTGCGAGTAAGTTAGGGTATTTCTGCTATATGTAATCTTCTAATTCCTAARTTGCCTCCTTAATGCCATGATGTTCCCATTGAACCTTAACAAGCCGAATTTCTTTATTTCACCCCTTCTTGACACTGGTCTCCAATATCCATACTGGCCTTTTCTCGAGTTACACGTTAGGATTTTTTTTGATTTCCACCCCATTTATTACATGATCTGGTGATGGGTTTATTTCTTATGCTATGAAACCTGAAATATGTCATGAATCCTAGCTAAATCAGTCAAAAAAGCAATTCCATATGCAATGGCTCCGATCCTATCAAGAACCTTGAATGGCCTAACGTATCTTGGACTCAGCTTACCACCCCTTGGGTGCTTGCTAATTCCTTGGTGGGGCCTCTATTTTAGAAAAGCTTTTATCACCCACCTCAAATTCCACATCTYGCCGTTGAGTTGGCAGCATAACTTTATGCCAGTTCTGGACAGCTAATAATTGATCTCGGATTATTTTCACCTTTTGACATGTTTCCTCCATATCTAGTAACTAGTTATCCTTCTAGATTTTCCTTCTCAAGTTTCTTCCCAAGCAATTYAGTAAAGTGCCTCATAAGGTGCCATTCCAATCGACGATTGATAGATGTTATTGTAGGTGAATTCTATAAATGCTATGTTATCTGTCCGCTTGTATCCAAAATCCATAACGCATGCTCTGTGCATGTCCTCCAGGATTTGTATAGCTCTCTCTGATTGATCGTCAGTTTGCGGATATGCATTAGTACTGAARCCTAGCGTAGTACCCATTTTCTTTTTGAACTTTGACCAAAATCGTGAAGTGAATATCGGGTCTCGGTCCGTGAACAATATTTGTAGGTATGCCATGAAGCCTCACGACTTCTTGTACATAGACCTATGCGAACTTCTCTAGAGAGTACATTATGTTAATCAGAAAATAAAATGGCCGATTTAGTYAGGCTATCTACTACTAGCCAAACAACATTCTTATTCCCATGATTATTAGGTAAACCTGTTGCGAAATCCATGGTCACACATTCCCACTTCCATTCCAGTACTAGTAGGGGTCGGAGTAATCCTTACTATCGGTGATGTTTTGCTTTTACTTTCTAATTCATCAAGCAYGTCGACACATAATGCATGATTTCTCTCTTCATATTATTCCAATGAAAATGTTGCTTGAGATCCCAATACAGCTTGTTACTCCCTAGATGGATTGTGGACCAACTTTGATGGGCTTAATTAATAATGCTTTTCTTTAGTTCAATATGGTCTCGTCCACATATTTGGTTTCAGAAGTAGATCACTCCTTGATCCATTTTGAAATCAGGCAAACCTCTAGACTGAATGTTCGCCTTCAACTCATTTCTTTGTCATGCTCCTGCATTTCTTTAATCTGTTGTCTTAAATTGGTTAGGTTRATATTGGCTAAGAAAATTGCCTCATTCTTTACTTAAAAAACCTTAGCCATTACCATATGTTCCAACTCTATCACCCACTTAAATTGAGCATTCTTCTGGGTCAACTTAGTTAGAGGGTTGGCAAGCTTAGAAAAATCTTGAACAAATTGCCTATAAAAATTTGGTTAAGCCAAGAAAGCTCTTGAATTCAGGGTCTCGCGGCATTTCTAGTTTTTCACCACACTCTACTTTTGACAGATCCACTGCTAAACTATCTAGCTAGACTATGTACCCTAAGAAAGAGACATTGTGAAGCCAAAATTGACACTTACTAAATTTGACATATAGTCCATGCTCCCTTAACTTTCATCACTAGGTCCAAATATCTCTCATGATCTTCTTGGGTAATGGAATAGATCAAAATGTCATCTATAAAGATAACCACAAATTCATCCAAGAAAGATTGAAAAATCCTATGCATGAGATCCATAAAGGTTGGCCAGGACGTTACACAGTCGAAAAGGCATCACTACGAACTTAAAATGTCCATACCTAGTGTTGAATGTCGTTTTGGAAATGTCTTCCTCGTGAATTTTGGCCTGATAATATCCTTGCCTCAAGTCCAACTTAGAGAAATATCCAGTACCTTGGAGTTGACCAAATAACTCATCAATGAGGGGTAATGGATATTTGTTCATAATAGCCAGAATATTCAAGCCTCGATAATCTATGCAGTTTTCTTGACAAACAACACTGGAGCACCCCAAAGTGAAATACTAGGTCTAATAAAAACTTGCTCCGATAATTGTTGCAATTGTTCTTTTAGTTCCTTGAGTTTGACTCGTAGGAAATTTTAGATATTGGTTCCAGCCTAAGGATCAAGTTGACCTGTAACTCTACATCTCTATCKGGGGGTAGAGACGTCAATTCCGAAGGAAATACATTGGAGTATCCTTTTGCCAAAGGTACTTTCTCTAATTCTTGAATTTTCAAAGATTGGTTTATCAAATATGCTAGATACCCTTGACAGCCTTACTCAAGAGTTTTCTAGCCTTGACTCTTGATCAAATAACTTATAGCATTAACCTGATTCCTACAAAATTCTAACATCTCCCTAAGTGTCATAAACTTGGCCTCCTTATTCCTATAGTCAAGTTGCGCTCTATGCCAGGATAACCAAGCCATCCCTAGAATGAGATCATAATCCTTAAAAGGTAATATTGTCAAATCCTCAAGTAGTATGCTATTTCCCACCCCAATTTCACAATCAGCATACATTACGTCAGCCATAATATTTTCACCAATAGGTATAGTTGCTAAAAACTTGTAAGACAATTCAACAACAAGAATTATCAAGTAACTCACAATGTGTGGAGCAACAAATGAGTGGGTTGATCTGGAGTCTATTAATACCTTTGTTGAGTGGAAGAAAATTAGGAGCATACCCTTGACCACATTAGCATTCGTGTCGATATCTCCCATTTCCATAGCGAACACTTTAGCCTTTACCTGAGGCTTATCTGGTCTGGTTCTTATAGGTGCTCGAGTTTCAGATGGTTTGGAATTATTTTCCCCCGGCCTTACCCTCGGCAGATTCGGACAGTCTTAGCATGGTGCCCCACGTTGTTGCACTAAAAATAACAGTTATTTTTCCAATGGCATTCCCATTATGTGTCTCATTCTCTTGTAGTGATAACATAGAGCATTGTTCCACCTATTCCTTGCAGCTGTAGGTTTTCCTTGATTCGGTTTCTTACTCGATCCTGGCTAGTTACCTCTATTGCGACGTTTGTAGGTTGGGTTAGCTAGATGCAATGGTCTCAGTTGTAGCACCTAGTAACTATTTTCCATGTGCGTAGTAGCCTCGATTGTTGCTGCATAAGTGGTGGGAGGATACARGAATTACGCTCATTGTAAYTTGGGTTAAAGGCCCTTGATGAACTGTCAGGTCTTATTTTCTTTCATATGAATAAGAAGCAGGGATTATTTGGATAGCCTTCAAAATTCAGCTGCATACTAAGACATTAATCTAGGGCCTTGCTTGATGGTATGAAACTGATCTCTCTTTGCTCCCGAATCCAGCGTGGGATGAATTCTGTTCAGAATGCTTCTATGGAATTTTCCCATGTCCTGATTTGCGCTTTTCTTGTCTGRGCTTCACTGGTCCTGACCCACCATTCTTTGGCCGGACCTCGAAGTCAGAAGGCTTCATTATCTTCGCACTACAGGGTATTRAAGGTTTTGATATATATTGTCGAGATACGCCAACCACCTTTTAGCCTTTTCTTCCTATTCAGCCTCACTAAAGTATTTTGGTGGTTGGAACATCAGAAATCATTCTAAAGCCTCATTATCATCTCGATTGTCTTATCAATGTGAGCTTTCACTTTCCAATGCTCGCTCAATTACCCTAGCTAAACAATCTAGGGTAYGGGTAATAGCCAGGCACGATCAAGGTATCGATGATTTTTTCGGTGTTTGAGCTTTGGTCAGTGGGTTTATCTGAATAAGTTCAAACATATACGATTCTACGTATAATGATCTTGTGGAAGATCCTACTTACCTTAATTTCAAAGTAGGGACGATGTGACTTTCATAAACCAAATATAAGCAAAGTCGATTTCCTAGCCGTGCAAAATTTGAAAAGTTAAAACGAATACAAAAAGTAGAGCAATGCCTATAATCCTTATCCCTAATGTTCCTCTAGGATAGGTCACAAAGTAGGCAAAATAAAGTAAATAATCCCTAAGTCGAGGGATGTTCTTGGCTGAGGGGGTGATGTGAAGGTCCAACTCCCTGAACACCCCAAGATGGCAACTGAGAGGGCTGGTGGGATTGATCAAAGGCGACCACTGTGAGATGTCAAACGGGAGAATAGGCCGATAAGCTAACTCAGCTGAAAGCTTAGGCCAATTAAGCCAATAGGTGGGCTCGCCCAGGGAACTCATGTCAAAGGAGTCGTGTCATATAATCTAGGGATGTAGAGGAGTTGACCGAGGAGTTAGACTGGCTCCCTCCAGGCCTGATCTCTCATATAGTCTTAGCTTACTAGTCAGATTCCTATTACCATAATGRAGGCAACGAATTTCTCCTCTAGTACTTGCTGCTTCTGGCGGCCCTCAACAAGAAAATACTCCTGATAGGAGTTCTCCTTCAGCAAATTATCTCTCTTACTCTCAGGTGCCTCTATCTTAGAGCGCTAAAGAAAACCTTTGCTTCTAGATTCTGGATCCTAGATAATAAGGTATCAGTGTATAGGTGCATAGGCATCCTACAACAAGAACAAGAACAAGAACAAGATTATCCTAGGTAAAATAAAACTTAAACATACTATTGGAATTCAAACTTAAATACTCACTTAATGCCTATAGATCATAACCTAAGTTTTGATACTAACTATGAAAACTAACCTTTCACAAGGTTYTACTACGAAGGAGCGAGCGCCGCCAATCTCTTGATAGTTGAATAGTTGAATAGTCAAAGGCTCTAAAACCTCAGAATATAATTGATGCAACTTTAAAACTTCAAAGTAAATAATTACAAACCTGAATATATAGTCCAAGAACATCATAAAGTACATCTTTCAAAAACAAATATACATATACACTAGAACAATTCAACAACTCGAACTTCACAAGATATGTTCCTGCAAAATGCTCCTAAGCTCAAACTTCTTGCTAGCTCTAGTAATCAGTACCTGTCACTAAAACATGAGAAAAAYAGTGAACTAGGCTCAATGTCCTGAGGTGTGTGTCATATGCAGTTACAAAATCATTCAAATATGCATAATTTATTAAAAATGATTAATCACAATTGTAATAAAATGCATTAAAGTATTTAGATCTTCAAAATGCATGATAAATAAGAGTAGTAAATAATCAAATCACGTGGAAGCTCAAAAACTGATCAAGAACATATCAAAATATTTTTCGATATTAAAATAATTCATATCATAAAGTGGGATAGAAAATTCCTAATTACCGCCTGTCTGATTTGGTGGGATAGAATTTAAAAACCTTAGCACCTAAATTGCACATGCGACTTCCAACCTCATCTCAATACAAAAAAAATAGATGTACCCACTAGCTAGGATACTAAAGAGTTGTTCATCCTCAGGTTAAACCTCCTAACCAGGGGTACCAGCATCCACAAGTGGGTCATGCGTGCGTATGGCGCAACTGTCCKCCCTATACATTCTTGGTCTATCATAGATAATACCAATGACTTTGGCCAAGGGTGGTTATCTTCAAGGACTGACACTACCCTTATAAGAGGTGGCTTATGCTGTTAGTAGCCTAGTATAGCACTTTGCTCGTGTGCTAGCCTCTAGAGACAACCGATTGAGTACTCATTTTTCAAAATCGGATACACAATCACAAATCCTCGATCATGAGGTTCACATTCACAAAATCAAAATCAATTCCAAGTCTCAATATCAAATCAATAGCATTTTCAGAATTCCAAATGACTTGGCAAATTGATACTTTAATTCAAATCARTGCACACTTACACTTCGTCAACATAGGAAAACCATTTCTTGAAAAGTATGGAGTAATTTCATATAAAGCATTTCACAATCATTTATTGAAAATATTTCCTTTGAGTAATAAAAATTCACGCACTCCGAGGTTTAACATAAAGCCACGAGATTTGCATTCATGTGTACGAGAATTTATTAAAACATATCTAGAGAAGTTTAAAAGAGAGAGCGACTCACTTGAGCTAGCAAATTTAATGAGCCAAAATTCTATATTAAGGTTTCCTAAAACACGAAGGAAAGTATTCTCTGTTGCTTGATTAATCCAGCTAAGCTTTCAGACCATGCCAAGCTATTTGTCCAGCAACGGCAATGTTTGGTAAATTAGTCATAAATCAAGTCCTAGTTCTAGTTCCTTACAGATCTTATATGGAAATGAACCTAAGACAGTAGGATAAATATACACACTGGTTATGCTTAAATCAAAGCAATGGTTGGATCACAGTTAGGTTACAAAAAATAAGGTTTGGTGCTATACCAACTAAACTATCCAGTTTAGATTTTGTTACCAATAACTGGAGGTTTACAAGGAACAATTAGTGGAACAAGTCCCATTTTTCTCCTATGACATTAAAGAAATTTTTCAGAGACATATAATCACCTAAAAGTGCGTATTTAAGTCCTAGAATTCATCCTAACAAAAGAGTGAAATAGGGTAACTCTATACTAGGAGGGTAATGTTGTTTTGATCATATCTCCGGTTCTGGTTATTCAAATTATGAAAAACCAGTCCCAAATTGTTCCTAAGATCATAATACCAATTTATACTTCATAGGAACAATTAAAAAAAGTAACGAATTCAGAGAGAACAAAGACAGTCGGTGTTTTGTCTACCGACCAAGCTGGCAGTGCCTGATGTGAGGGTCTTAGTATTTATATCATATCTCAGGTTCTACAAACCCAATTTAGGTGAAATTTGTCTTAAAATGTTTCAAAGACAGTAATATATCCAACAATATATCATATGAAAATTTTCATCACATGGTTAAACCAAAATCATCCCAAGATAATAGGGCAAAATAGCACCGAGAAACAGGGCATACCAACAGTCATCACAACTTCCACCAATAAGATAGTTGTCCATACTTTCATAAGTCATGCTCATCATCATCATGCTATTCAAACTATATAATGTCTAGCAATCCTACAACTAGTAACCATGCTTAATCACCATAGAAAGCTAACTAAAAGGCATGCTAAACTACTCAAGAAGATGGCAATTCACAACCATATTCAAATATCCAAACAGCTTGCAAGTAAAAATACAAAATAGTCGTAAACTTAATCTATCTATCCTAACGAAAGCCGTAAAGTTCCTACATATGCTTAGCTATATAAGACATGAAAGAGCTAACCTTGAAAGGAAGAAACAGAGTCTTGAATGAGGTCTTGATGATGTTTTGAGTAAACTGTCCACGAACTTGAACAACATGGAAGAGGGAAGAGAGAGTTTCGGTAATGGCARCAGTCATGGAGAAGTAAAATGAACCAAGARCAGAACAATTCTTAACTTTATAAAGCATAAGAGTAAAAGGCTGCCAGAGGAGGGAGGAGGAAGGTGGCGCACAGTCGTGCAAAGGGGTGAGGTTGGTTGAGAGAGAGTGGTGAGGGAGGAGGGGAGTTAGTCGAGAAGAGAGGGAGTTTGGAGAGTTGAGAAAGATGTGAGTGTTTTCAAGAATGAAATAGGAGAGAGCCGCTCGGGGGGGGGGSGGGRGTTTATAGAGTTTGGAGTTAATTTTTCTTTAAGGAATAGAATGAAAATGGTTATTCAATAAGCTTTATTAAGCTTCCTATATGAGAGGAAGAAGAAGGGAAAAGAAAAGAAGAAAGAAAAGGAAAAGTTAATGTCTTGCTACTAATTTCCATGCTTTGTTTCTCTCAAAGTGATTTGATTCCTCTTGCATAGAAACTATCAAAAAATCATCACATCACATAAAGCATCATCAATGTTACTATGCTCAACTTGGTGAAAGTAAAGCAAATTTATCCACAATATAGCATCTAGTTCTAACACCTTGGAAGGATCACAAATTATATAATCTTTAGGATGATTTGGTACATACCTCCATTGCTTAGGCAAGTCATGTTCTTATCTTTATTTTCTTCACCATCCTCGTTGTTCTCTACAGTTGGATTTTGCATTGCATGCTCTTGATTATTGTTTACCAACATTTAAGCTTGATGACGTTGATAGTTGTCCATTACTGAACTTCCTACATAATCTTCCTTATTTCTTTCCTTTTCGTAAATGTTAGATTCATCACATACAACATGCATAGACTTTCAACAACAAGAGTCTTTTTGTTATTAATTCTATAGGCCTTACTGTTTGATGAATACCCAAGAAAGATTCCTTCAACCATTTTCTTGTCAAACTTACCATGGTTATTTTTACCATTCAATATATAGGCATTTACAACCAAAAACCTTGGAATAAGAGATAGAGGGAATTCTTCCAAACATTAATTCACAAGGAGTTTTCTAAGGCTAGGTCTAAGAAATGAACAATTCATGACATAACAAGTCGTATTTATGGCTTCACTTTGAAAGTATTTTGGTAAATTATTTTTACAAAGCATAGATCTAGCAATTTCTTGTAAAGTATAATTTTTCCATTCAACTATCCCATTTTTGTTGAGAAGTCTTGGCGGCTGAAAAATTATGAGTGATTCCATTTTCGTCACATAAATTTGTCAAACTTTTATTTGAAAATTCTATTCCATTATCACTTCCTATAATGATCAATTTGCAATCAAGAGAGTTTTGTATTTCTCAAAAACTTTATGAATTCCTTAAATGCCTCATCCTTTTGAACAAGAAACACAACCCYAGTAAATTATAGAAAAATCATCAACAATAATAAAAGCATATATCTTTCCTCCTAGGCTTGTAGTTCACTCGGTCCAAGTAAATCCATATGAACAAGTTCTAGTGGTTTAGAAGTAGAAATCATTTTCTTTTGTTTAGAAGAACTTTTGATTTGTTTTGCACATTGATAAACCTCTAAACTAGATTATGTTTTGACAAATCATTCAAAAGATCCATAATAACATGTCCCAACCTTCTATGCCACAAATAACCATCAGTATCATTTATAAATAGAAATTTCACATCTTGACAAATAAGATCATATAAACATTAACAACTCTTGTAGCAACAAAAAATGGCATCTTACAAGTTTTGTGAAGAATAGAGCACATATCTTTTTCAAACTTAACTTTGCAACCATTGTGACATAATTGACTAATACTAAGCAAGTTTTATTTTAATCCCTCAATTAGAAGTACTTGCTTAATGAGAAGGAAGGGGTTTTTACCATCATTACCTACTCCAAGTATTTTTCTTTTCTTCTTGTCTCCAAATGTAACAAATCCCTCATTTAAAGGTTACAGGTCTTTGATAAGAGAAGCATCTTCGAGCATGTGTTTAATGCACACAAACTTGATGAATTCTAATCGTAGCAAATATACTAGTGGCCCAAAGTGTATATCAAGTGAGTCAAGGTCGACGCCACAAGGATTTCTAATCAAGTACCAAAATTACCCAATTTCCCTAACTTAAACCTATCGAATGTGATCGAATTAGATTAATAACTAGAATGAATAAGTAATTTAAAAGGTTCATTTATGAATTCAATTACTTAAATCTAAAAGGATGTAATGTAATAAAAGAGGTTGGTTAGCATATTAATACGAATCATTCCTATAATGAGCTAAATTAATCACATGTTAATTGCCCTAATTCCCAAGTCTAATCTAATTATTAATGGTACAATTTCCTAATCTAGTTTTTACCCAATCCGTTGGTATAAAACTCCTAATTCCAATTAACTAAAGCTATATCCCTACGTGAATTAGATTAATCGAAATTGTATCAATGATCTAAGAAATTCCCCGAACCACAGTTAATTACTATCAAAATCTATCCAAAAGAAATCGATTCTATCCGTAGTCGGTTTAATACTAATGGGTCATCATTGCTTAAATCCTAATTAATTAGTTCACCTCCTAGTCCTTCCTAATTGATTACGAAATCAATTTGTAGGTAGCTAATCCACAAAAAGCAATAAGAAAGCCACAATGACAATAAATAACTCAACTAGATCAGGAGTTAACATTATAGGCATTATGGAGTTTAACCTATTACAAACAAATCAACTTCTCAAATAGCCCTAACCATCAGAAAAAAATTAGCCTAAGAAGGTAACGAAATCCACCATAGAAAATATAATAAACATGTTACAACCAAAGATTAGAGAAGAAAGAACTAATTTGATGAACAAAGCTTTAAGCAATATTGGTTGAATACAAGTTTTCAAGCTTTACAATGGCTTCCTTGAAGTTCCTCTCAAGAAAACTACTCTAAAACTACGAAAAAATAGTGTTTCAAGCTACCAAACGTCTCTAAAATTGGCCAAAAGACATGTTATTTATAGGAGAACATAGAAAGCCCTAAAATTTCCGACTAGCACCTTGTTGAGCTCAAATTGATGCCTGATATGGAGCAAACAGGGGTCGGTTTGGTTACCGAAAAAAGAGCATGAAATTTGGCATTAAACCAGCGCCGGTTCAAGGCCAAACCAGCGCTTGCTGTGGTTCGCTCCAATACTTGGTCTATTTATCAAGTTTTTCAACTTTGGGAAATTGCATTTTAACTATAAACTCCTCTAAATTCGTTGCTCGACCTCTTTATGCTCTTTTACAATTGATTTTTTTTCCTTTTCTTGTATTTAAGAAGAAAAACTCTGCAATTAATTATTTCAAACCAAAAGTAATGTAATACAAGGTAAATCATATAAAAAACTTGATAAGAAATGACTTACGTAAAGGATAAACATAATGTAAATTGTGACTATATCAACTACCCCTTACTTAGCCTTTTGTTCGTCCTYGAGCAAAATATGGCGATAAGGAAAACAACAATCTAAATAATCTATCTGATCAATTGAAGAACAAGAAGTTAGGGTTATATACATGTTCAACTCAATAGCACATCTAAAAATCCATTAGATAAAAAGAGAATTAAAGTGTTAATAATATCCATCCATTTGTAAAAGTAAGTGATAGAATGAGAATAGCAAACATCAAGTGTTAAAGACTTGAAAAACACCAACACTAAGAGCATAAMGAAATGGAAAGCCAGTCCATAGGTTTGTAATTATCACCACCTCTCCACTAATCATGGTAATCAAAATCAACAAAGGTCAAGTAGGACTTTAAAACTTGTCATGTGGGGCTAATGTCTAGATAAGTCAAATGAAGGATAAAGAAAACGACAAAAGTAAAAGAGTGTTGCAATAATCAACAATGAAACCTTATAACTCCCTTTTCTTCTTTCAAATTTCTTCACCACATCTTCCTTTCTTAATTGTTTATCAATAACTACCAAAATCTGCAACTTCTTTTTTTTTTTTTATGTCATCTTTTTTCTTTCTTTTTTCTTCATAGGTCTTCATTTTGAAGATTTACAACATTTTCATCAAGAAAATATGAGGGTCATGCTTTCATCTCTCAAGAACCCATTTTCTTTCACAATTTGCTCAACAACTTTAGCCCTTTAACTCTTTCCCTCAAAACCTAGCTTCATCTTTTCAACATGCATTCAATGAACTCCATTCATTCCCAAAAATAAGTGAAGTTACATTAATTCTCTTACAATGGAAAAGGCAAAATGTATGCAAATCTAACAAGATAAGCCATAAAAGGGTGCATGAAAGAACAATACATATTCAAAGGCTAAAAAACGAAACTAAGAATATAATATAGAACTTGTAAGCTTGAGAGGCTTAAATGACTCAAAGAAGGCCTTTCATTCCTATGTCATCTATCTATTTTGCCTCAAGGGTTAACAAGAACAAATTCTAGATTGGATGTGCTAAATGAATCATCATAATTATCCCACTCTATTAAGCAATAACTATTCACAAAATAAAGGCTACTCCTACTGGAAAGCAAAAAAGTAGGAGATCAAWCTAATACTAAAATTTCCAAGTCAAATAAAATGGTTTCTCATTTGTGTTATATTATGAAAACATGTATATAAATCATAAGGAAAGCTCAAAAAATTTTAAAATTATGGAAAAAATCCATAAAGGCACACAAGTTCAATAAAGCAAACAAAGAAGAATCCATTCTTCCACCCCCTAATTAGACCTTAACATTGACCTCAATGTTAATCATAGAACCACAAAAGTAAGGTGAAAGGGACTTTCCTTGTTCTAGATAATGTTGCCTTCTTTGGAATTCGACCAAGAATGTGGTAAACTCCTAAAGAAGTAGTAACTAAAAAATAAAATAAAAAAGAAATGCATTAACAACAAAAAAAAGGAAAAGAGAAGAGAATAAAAAAAGAAATGAAAGAAATAAGTTCTAGTTTATAGTCTCTAGCTCTACTTCCCTTTTGCTCATCATGCCAAAGTAGAATTGGGGAGTTCCCAATCCTCATTCCTGAAAGTAGGTTGCAAGTTGTYCTTAAAGAGAGGTGGATTCATCTTATCAAGTAAGGGATCCACACAAGAAGTAGGAATKGAGACTTTTTGAACAAAMGTTTTCCTTTTTCCTCTAGAATTCTAATCCTTTTGTTTCTTAACCTTAGATCTAAAGGAGGGAGTTCAATACTAGCTTTGAGTTTATGTCCTTTTTGTTCAAAGTTTACAAAAGTGAACCCCTTAGTGTGCTCTACATGCTTAGCTTCAAGGAATTGGATAGCTTTGGTTAGATCTTGGTAGAGGTATTTTGGCATCYTCAAAATGACACACTCATCCCCAACTCTTAAAGTTAGCTCACCCTTCTCTAGATTAGTTAAAGTTTTTCCGGTGGCTAGGAACGGTCTCCCCAACAATAATGGCATTGCATGAATATCTTCCACATCCAATACCACAAAAAATCTACCAGGAACATGAATTTATCAACCTTGACCAATACTTCCTCTAATACCCCCTAAGGATACCTAATAGACCTCTCAACTAATTGGAGGGTCATGTTGGTAGGTTTCACATCTCCTAACCCAGAACGTGGAAGGATGGATGAAGCCATCAAATTTATGCCCGCCCCAAGATCACAAAGCACATTATTAAGAAATAACTCGCCAATATAACAAGGAATAGTGAATTTTCCTAGATCTTCAAGCTTAGGTGGAAGTTTGTTTTGCACAACCATGGAGCTTTCCTCATTCAACAAATAGTTCCATAATTAAGAAATTTTCTCTTATGAGACAAAAAATGTCTTTAAATAATTTTTCGTACTTTGGCATTTGAGAAATAGCCTCAACAAAAGGAAGATTTATCTYTAATTTTTTAAATCTCTCAAAAACTTCCTAAATTGATTATTTTCTTTCGAAGGCTCAACAACTAGGGGAAAAGGTAAAGATTTGAAATCTATTTCCTCACGATTCATTTCATATTTACACCTCTTTTCTTTTTCAAGCTTAGTTATAACACTAAGATCCCTAACCATCTCACACAAATCGTTAAACTTAGAGGTTTCCTTTTCTTTTGAAGCACTTTCTAAATCACCCTTAGGATGCTCTATCACTCCGCCACTTCTTATAGATATGACATTACACTCCCTGGGATTGATTTTGATGTTACTAGGTAAGAAGTTTTAAGCTCTTTAGCTAAGCAAATTAGCCAATTGCTCTACTTGATTATTAAGATTCTTAATAGAAGCCTCTTGGTTTTGAAAACTAGTTTTCCCACTAGTTATGAATTTACCAATCAAGGCTTCTAAATTAGAAATCTTATCTTGAGGAGGGAACCTCGGGGGTTGAGATGGCCTATTTTCACATTTGAACTAGAGATTGCATTCTGGGTTCCAAGAGAAGTTAAGGTGATTCCTCCACAAAACGTCGTATTTCTAAATTCTTACAAGGTCCTCCTGGATTTCCTTCCAAAGCCTGTTGTATAATTTTTATGGATTTTGTCATTTCACTGATTAGTACTAAATAACGAGCTAAAATCCCCTTCTTYTTTCCATTGAACTTCCCAATCAAATTCATCGTAAGATTCATGATGATCAACTTTATGAAGATCCCATTGGACTCTGGAAGCCCGTAGCATTGATCCTAATAAACCCCAATTTAGTGCTTCTTTTCAGCCAATAATGCCCACGTCTTCAACTCGTTCTAAAAAATAGGATTCCTTGTATTAAGCTTTTTATATTCARCAACCCCCGTTAAAAAGTAATCACAAAAATCCAAACATTTATCTATCCAGCCATGAGGTACATCAGAAGTTACTCCTCCAATACGAAAATAATTATGCATCATTCGCATACCAATAGCAGCTTCGAATAGGTCATATATCAATTCCCTTTCTCGAAAAATATAGAAGAAAGGGGTCTRTGCACCAATATMGGCCATAAAGGGGCCAAGCCATAGCAAATGGGAAGCTATACGACTCAACTCCAACATAATAACTCTGATATAACTAGCTCTTTTAGGTACTTGAATATTTCCTAATTGTTCGGATCCATTTACAGTTATTGCTTCTATGAACATGGTAGCTAAATAATCCCAACGTGTTACATAGAGCAAATATTGTATAATTGTTCGATTTTTCGCAATTTTCTCCATCCCTCTATGTATATAACCCAATATTGGTTCATAGTCAATAACATCTTCACCATCTAGAGTAATGATGAGTYGAAGAACACCATGCATTGATGGGTGGTGAGGACCCATATTGACTATCGTGAGGTCTTTTCTTATCGCTGGTACAGTCATATTTTTTTACCCATTCATTCTTCCATGAATTGCTGAAGTGAAAAGAAGTTTATCCAAATAAAAAAATAAGAGTACTTAAAAAAATTCTTYGAATTAACGGGTTTAAGTTTATCCAAATAACGTCAACGGCTTTTGGCTTATTTGGCAAAAAAAAAAAGAAAATAGAGTACGTTATAAAGAATTAATTGGTTAGTTGAGTTGTAGGTACTTGAGTAGGTATTGTTAGGTCTAGCATTAGGGCCTACATAGTGTGTAGCTTCTTAAGAGTTTGGAGAGAAACTGGGGTTAGGATAATGACTTTGTGGGCAATTAATACTCTCCTGAGTACCACCACATGTTCACAAGTGATTCTAACTTCAATATCTAAATATTTTGAATTGAGAGCTAATTGGGAGAGAATGGTTTGTGTGGCATCTACTCCATCACACCACCYCTCCAAGTGTTGTTATTCCTCTCATTAGGCYATTGGAAGCCTGCGAGGACATCTTTCCAAACAAATCCTAAGCCTTTTRAGGTGGCTTCCTCATTATACTTCCCCYACTAGTAGCATCTGTCATAGACCTAGATGCCTCACTCATCCCATTGTAGAAGATTTGGATTTSCATCCACAAGGGCAAGGAATGGTGATGACAACTTCTCAAATAATCTTTGAATCTCTCCCAAGCCTCACTGAAAAGACTCCCTACTATCTTGAACAAAATTTGCGATATCATTCCTAAACATCATAGTTTTGGAAGGGTGAAGTACTTATGGAGGAAGGTGGAGGCTAATTCTTCCCAAGTAATGATGGAATCGGATAGAAGAAAGTTTAGCCAAGGTTTGGGTTTATCATTAAGTGTGAAGGGAAAGAGTCTCAACCTAATCGCATTATCACTAACACCAATTTTTTTGAAAGTATCACAAATCTTGAAGAAGTTAGAGATGTGAGCATTAGGGTCCTCACTTGACAAACTATAGAATTGYACACTTTGTTGGATGATTTGAATAATCGCATGTCTCAGAGTTGTTCACGGCTACTCTAGCACTAGTGATGGCGAGATGAGCCCCTTCCACARTTAGAATGGCTTAATCCCTGATTTTGACCCTTTTCTCATTCCCGTAATCATCCATATTCTTAAAATTATCAACTCCAATTCCTTCCATTTAGTTTGACTACTATCCCCCAAATCAACAATTTCACTTTCTTGTACCATGGCCTTTCCCTCACTAATGTGCTTTCGATCATCTCTAAGAATAGTATCAAGATCCTTTGTATTTGTTTCTAAAGGAATGTTGGAAGATCTAGTACACATCAAGACAAGGAAAACATATAATTCATATGAAAATACCCAAACAAAAAGAACAAATAAAACCAAAACCAAACAAAGAAAATGGTCTAATCTCATGGCAATTCAACAATTCTATGATATAAATAAAAAATCCCAGAGAACAGTGCCAAAACCTTAATGCTCACAAGTGTGATGCATTCTAATCCTAGTAAGTATTTATAGCAAGTGAGTCAAGGTTGATCTCACAAGGATTTATAATCAAGTACCAAAATTATCAAATTTCATTAATTTAAAACTATTGAAATATGATGAAATTAGACTAATAACTAGAAATGAAGAAGAAATCTAAATTATTCAATTATGAAATTCATTGCCTGAATCCAAAAAGATGTAATGTGATAAAAGAGGTTGGTTAGGGTATTTTATTCGAATCACTAGTATAACGAGCTAAGTTGATCACAACTTAATTGCCGTAATTCCTAAATCTGATCTAATTGTTAATAGTACAATTTCCTAATTTAAGTTTTACCCAGTCTCTTATTATAAAACCCCTAATTCCAATTAACTAAAGATATATCCCTCTGGGAATTAGATTAATCGAAATTGCATTAATGATCTAAGAAATTTCTCAATTTCGTTAACCACGATAGTTATTATCAAAAACCACCCCAAAGGAATCCATTCTATCCCTAGTCGGTTCAATACTAATGGGTCATGATTGCCTCAATCCTAATCAATTAGTACACCTTCCTGTCCTTACGAATTGATTATGAATTGATTTGTAAGTAGCTAATCCACAAAAAGCATTAAGAAAGCCACAATGATAATAAAAAACTCAACTAGATTGAGAATTAGCAATAAAGGCACAATAGAGTTTAACCCATCCACAAATAAATCATATTCTCAAATAACCCTACCCAACACAAAAAGTTTAGTCTATGAAACTCATGAAATCCACCATGGAAAGTATACAACCAAAGATTAGAGAGAAAGAACCGATTTGATCAATAAATCCTTTAGCAATCTTGGTTGAATATAAGTCTTCAAGCTTTCCAATGACTTCCTCCAAGTTACTCTTCTTAAAAGGACTCTAAAACTATGAAAAAATAGTGTTTCAAGGCACCAAAAGTCTCAAAATTGGCCATAAGATGCACTATTTGTAGGAGAATACAGAAAGCCCTTGGTGCCTGGTTTAGCTTAAACCAACGTCGATTTATGGCTGAAAAGACCAAACCAGCCCTGATATTGACCAAACTACTGACAGTTTTGTTATGGAAAAAAAAGGATGAAAATTGCATTGAACTGACGTCGATTGAAGCCCAAAATTAGTGCTTGATAGGATTTCTTCCACACTTACTCGTTTTTTCCATGATTTTCAGCTTCTGAAATTTGTAATTTGACCTTAAACTCCTCTGTATTCATTCTTTGACCTCTTTAAGCTTTTCTAGAATCGATTTTTGTCCTTTTCTTGTATTTAAGATGAAAATCCTGCAATTAATTATTTCAACCAAAATAAGTATGGTACAAGGTAAATCATATAGCAAACTCGATAAGAAATAGCTTAAGTAAAGGATAAACAAAATGTAAACTATGACTATATCAAGCATCAAGCTTGTTAGATCAAGTTTTTGGTGCCGTTGTCAAGGATTTTTTTTATTGATATCATATAATCTTTTATTTATTTTATTTCTTTGTTTTTGGTTGTATTTATTCTTATTGTTTGGGTATTTTGCTTTGAATTATGTGCTTTCCTTGTCTTAACACGTACTAGATCTTCCAACATTCATTAAGAGACAAATACCAATGATCTTGATACTATTCTTAGAGACAATAGGAAACACGTTAGAGAGAGAGAGAGATCTATGTAGGAGGAAGTGAAATTGTTGTTTTGGGGCATAATAATCAAACTAGAGAGAAGATATGTGATACTTTTAAACAAAATGGTGTTAGCGATGATCCCATTAGGTTGAAACCCTTTCCTTTCACACTTAACGATAAATCCAAAGCTTGGTTAAACTCTCTCCCATTGGATTCCATCATTACATGGGAAAAATTAGCCTCCACCTTCCTCCATAAGTACTTTCCACCTTCCAAAACTATGAAGTTTAGGTAGGATATTACCAATTTTGTTCAAGATAGGATCGTTGAGTGAGGCTTGAGAGAGATTCAAAGATTATTTGAGAAGYTGTTGTCACCATTCCTTAGCCTTGTGGATGCAAATTCAAATTTTATACAATGGGATGAGTGGGGCCATCTAGATCTACGATAGATACCGTTAGTGGGAGAAATATAATGAGGAAGCCATCTCAAGAGGCTTGGAGTTCCTTGAACAGATGGCCTTGACAGATTTCAGATGGCTAATGAAAGGAATAACAATGCTAGGAGAGGTGGTGYAATGGAATTAGATGCCACACAAGCCATTCTCTGCCAATTAGCTCACATTTCAAAAAAATTTTGGTATAAGAGGTGGAATCACTTGTGAGCATTGTGGGGTACTCATGAGATTACTAATTGCCCACAAGACCACTACCCTAACCCCAATTTTCCTCCAAACTCCAAGAAGGTGCCCACTATATTGAGCCTAATGCTAGACCTAACAATACCTACTCAAATACTTACAATCTCAAAAGGATGAATCACCTTAACTTCTCTTGGAAATCAAATGMAAACTTTAGGTCCAATGCAAATATTAGGCCACCTCAGCACTCAACTCCCGAGTTTCCCTCCTCAAGATAAGATTTCCAATTTAGAAGCCTTGGTTTGTAAGTTCATCACTAGTACAGAAACTAGGGCAATTAGCTAATTTATTAACCAAATAGTTCAGGGCTTCTTACCTAKTAACAYTGAAATCAATCCCAAGGACTGTAATRATATATCTTTAAGAAGTGGGAGAGTGGTAGAGGATCCTAAGGGTGATTTGAGTGAGATGGTTAAGGAACCTAGTGTTGCAACTAAGTATGGAAATGAATAGTATGGAAATAGATTACAAATATTTACCTTTTCCTCTAGTTGTCAAACCTTCTAAGGAGAATCATCAATTTAGGATGTTTTTGGAGAGATTGAAAAAAGTAGAGATAAATCTTGCTTTTGTTGAGGCTATTGCTCAAATGCCAAAATATGCAAAATTCTTGGAGTTCATTTTGTTAATAAGAGAAAATTGTTTAATTTTGRGACTATTTTCTTGAATGAGAAATGCTCCACAGTTGTTCAAAATAAACTCCTACCTAAGCTTAAATATTCGAGAAAATTCATTATTCCTTGTCATATGGTGATTGGTTTTTTGATAATGTGTCTTGTGATCATGGGGCTAGCATTAAATTTGATGCGTTCATCCATTCCTTGACATTAGATGTTAAACCTACAAACATTACCCTTGAATTAGCCAATAGATCTATTAGGTATCCTATGGGGGTAGTGGAGGATGTATTGGTCAAGGTTGACAAATTCATATTCACGATAGATTTTATGGTATTGGATATGAAAGATGATTATACAATGCCTTTATTATTAGGGAGACCTTTGCTGGCCACCGGAAAAACTTCAATTGATGTGGAGAAGGGTGAGCTAAACTAAAGAGTTGGATCAGTGTGCCATTTTCAAGATGCCTAAACACCCCTACGATAATCTAACTAAAGCTGTCCAATTCCTTGAAGCTAAGAATATGGAGCACACTAGGGATTTGCATTTGTAGAATTTGAACAAAAACGAGATAAACCTAAACCTAGTGTTGAAAGCCCTCCTTTAGATTTTAAGGGTAAGAAACAAAGGATTAGGTGAACTGAATCGAATCAGGTTTAGACTATAAACTAGCCCTCCTAAAGAAAAAAATTAGCATTGAAAGCCTTCCTTTAGATTTGTAGAATTTGTATTTGCTAGTGACTGTAAACTAGAACTTACCTTGTTCCTTTTAAATTGTTTGTTTTACTATTTTTGTTTTATACTTTTCTCCTTCTTTTAACTTTTTTTACTATTAAAGGAAAAAAATTTTCTCCTTCTTTTAACTTTTTTTACTATTAAAGGAAAAAAATTGACCTTAAATGGGTCGAGTTTGGACTCGGTGCCGGGTTAAACCCAGCAAATTCAAGAGCTAAACTTATGTTGGTTTGATCCAAATCAGGTGCCGGTTCGAGCCATTTCTCCTTCTCTCTTGTTTTCAACCCAACCCACTACCAGTTTGACCTTTCTCTGCCCTAGAATTTTTTGCTGTTTCTAACTATTTCTTCATTCCACTCTCCTATACATTTTTTTCTCAATTTCCTCACCACCCCACTCAAAAGTTCACTATAATTCATCAAATTTTCACCAATCCTTCCCTCTAAACCATGTAGCTATCAAGATTCTTGAAACTATTGGAAGATTTAGAGGTGGATTAGGTGAAAAGCTTGCACTTTTTATTGGAAAAAAATTCAAGAAACCATTTGTTGGAGGTAACCTTTTTCATTTAATTTCTTGGTTTTTCTTTATTAAATCACGCTTTAGTTTGTTTGTTATGTATTGTGGATGGTTTATTTTCCTTGAATTCAGTAGAGATTGGTATTCCAATTAGGTTTTATTTGAAATTTTCCCCATCTTTTTAATGCTTTAATTGTTGTTTCATCAATTGAAATTGTATTCGTGGAGATTGAAATTGTTTATTCTATGCTAGAAATTGGTGATTCCAAATTAGGATTTTAATTGTGGTAGTTGTTTATGTTAAATTATTACATTTCTTCCCTATTTTGAACTACTACATGAATACACATACACTTTAAAATGTTTTTCCTTGATGTTTTCATTGGAGTAATCTATTTAATATCACTTTTGACATTTATTTGAAGTTTTAATGGTGATTTTTGGTTTTGTTTTTCTCTTGTTATTGTGATAGTTATTATGATGGTTTTGTTGGAGGAGATTAAGTTTTCTAGTTGTATGGTTTATTGGAGGAGGCAAATGTTCGTTGTGGAGTTTGTGAGTTATTTGGTTGGGAACTTCTTAGTCTACATTCCAATTTGTCTGTCAATCATGCCTAAAGCAAACCAACGCAAGATAACTAAGGTTGTCGAGCCGACTCCTAAACCACCCACYTTTAGGAATGATGAATGCCAAGCTTGGTATGAATTTGGCAAATCTTGTAGGATCCTATTTGAGAAGATAATTTCTGGAACTATTAATGCTAAATTTCACTTAGAAGCCACATTTGACCGTTTAGGTTGGTCACCATTCTTCGTCTAAGTGGACTTTAATATCCCGATCTAGTTAGGCAATTATACGCYAATATTGACTAAGATATGTACTCTTGTCAAGGGGGTGCCCATTCATATCACTAGGTCTCTTATTGCTAATCTCTTGGGCATCCTAGATGTAAGTCCTTAGGTAGAGTTCAACAAAGAGCTAATAGGCTCCGATATTTCCTTCTCCTATTTTGAAGCCTATGGCCAATATAGGTTGCATACACAACTATGAAATAATAAGGCTGAGCCTTGTATGTTGGCAAAAGCCTATTGGTAAGTGCGTCATTATCTACATCTTCGAATTTTAGTGTGATGACTAGATCTAGTAGTTCTAATGAGGTACACAATAAGGATGTGTATGTTTTGGACAAAATGGTTTTGGGATTAGGTGATATAGAGGGTGTAGACTCAGTTTGCCTCATCATTGATGAGATTCAATCCATTGTCCATGCTAAAAGTGCAACCTGGACGATGTGTTTTCCCCTACTCATCACTAGGATCTTGCTCATGTGATCGTTAACTTTGAGGGTGAGTTAGGTGTGTCTGCCAGTTCATCGGATATTCTAGATGACACTACTTTAATTATCTGGGGTATGTCTATGACAACCATGGCAATTGGCCAGTCTTTTAACTTGATAGTCCAGCACCACCTTTTAGGCATTCTCATAGGACTCATGAAGCTCCGAACCCTGAGGGAGAAATGGATCCTTCTTCTTCCTTTATTGCAGGTACATCGGCTCGACGTAACTTGCTGCAGGAATCACTGCACAACAATTTGATATATTTCAAGAGGCCCTTTCCTAATTGCAAGCGCCTCACAAAGAGCATTCCACCATTGTCAACCAACAATTTGCACAGATACAACAATATCAACAAGAACAATTCATTCAACTGCATCAAACATAACAAAAATTAAGGGATCAAGTGGACTACCAAACCAACATGTTGAATCAAATGTGGGCATACATGCAATGATATGGGATTAGCCACAAAGCTTGGATCTAGACACAAACATGAACAAGAAAACAATGGAAGATGTTAGACCAAAGTCAGCAATGGAAGAAATCCGAATAGAAGGATAATTGAAAGAAAACTAGAACCAACAAGGCAACAACCCTTGATCTCTTGAGATCAAGAACCAAATACAAATGAGAATTCAACCTTCTTCCCTTTGCAGCCTTACACAATGGTCATGGCAGCCATGTACAAGGAGGATACTCAATGAAGCTTGCTAGCACTGATCCYTTGAAGAATTAACACACACAAGACRAYTTAAGCCAAATCAACAATAATGCACTCTAAATCTCTCAAGGAAAATTCGATGCATTCAACCAAAAGGGAAACGGTGTTTTTTTGTGTTCTTAAACAAATGAATTCTAAGTTCCAAAAGTGAAGACAAGGAAGCCTTTTATACCTAGGTGGCTTACCTTGCTATAAAAGGAAACTAATGCATAAAACGTAAAATAAGCTAGAAAACCATGTCCTAAAAATCCATTACATATCCCAAAATAATCCTCAACCATCCCTGAGGTCTTCTTGTGCTCCTACAGCCACCATGCTCAATAAATGAGACTTAGGAAGATCCTCCAACATAGGTAGCTCCTTGACAAATAGAATGCAACTACCTTGTCCAACTCTTGTTGGATCTTCTTAGCCCTAGCTTTAGTCATGGGGCCATCAAATGTAGGCACCATAGGTGGTGTGGTGAGTGGTCCCTCATCATCCTCCCTTTCTTGGAAAGGACTCGATCTCGAGTCATCTTGGTCTAAGTCTCCTCTTTCAAAGAGAGTAAGATCACCAACATTGAATGTGGCACTAACTCCATAGTCTCCGGGCAACTCTAACACATAGGCGTTGTCTTCAACTTTCCTCTTGATCTTGAAAGGACCAACTCCTCTAGGCGCCAGCTTGGACTTGCGCCTTTTGGAGAAGTGTTCCTTCCTCAAATGCACCCACACAAGGTCTCCGAGCAGGAAAACAATCCTTCTCCTTCCTTTGTTAGCCTTAGCCGCCACTTGCTCTCCCTTGGCCAGCAACCTCTCCCTTGTCCTTGCATGCAACTCCTTGATAAACTCCACCTGTTTATCTGCATTAAAATCTGCTCGCTCCTTCATAGGCAACGGCGTAAGATCAACTGGGGTTAAAGGATTTAAACCATAGACACACTTAAAAGGACTCAAAGAGGTACTAGAGTGAATGGCCCTATTATATACAAACTCTACATGTGGTAAGGCATCTTCCCAAGCCTTAAGATTCTTTCTAATGATAGCCCTCAAAAGAGTTGTGAGGATTCTATTGGTTACTTCTATTTGGCCATCTGTTTGGGGATGACTAAAAGTAGAGAACAAGAGTCTCGTCCCTAGTTTTCCCCAAAGTGTCCTTCAAAAGTAACTTAAGAACTTTACATCCCTATCACTCACTATAGTCCTAGGCATCCCATGCAACCTAACTACTTTCCTAAAGAATAAGTTAGCCACATTAGATGTATCATCAGTCTTGTGGCAAGCAATGAAGTGAGCCATCTTAAAAAACCTATCCACAACCACAAAAATAGAGTCCCTCCCCTTCTTAGTCCTAGGCAACCCCAGAATGAAATCCATACTAATATCCTCCCATGGGGCTATGGGAATAGGCAAAAGGGTGTACAAACCATGAGGCTTAACTCTAGACTTGGCCTTAAGGCACTCTATATATCTCCTAACAAAACTATCAACATCTCTAAGCATATGTGGCCAATAAAAGTGTGTGTGCAGCATGTGATATGTCTTATCCCTCCCAAAGTGTCCTATCAAGCCCCCTCTATGGGCCTCATCAACAAGTAATAACCTCAAAGAACACCTAGGAATACTCACATTATCAACTCTAAACAAGAATCCCTCAAACAAGTAAAACTTATCTAAAGAACCCTTAGCCATGCAATGCTTATAAGTAGTTTCAAAATCAGTATCATCCTCATACAACTCTTTAATGTAAGTGAATCCTAACACCTTAGAGTCTAATGTCGTGATTAAAACATGTCTCCTAGAAAGTGCATCAGCTACTACATTATCTTTTCCCTTTTTAAACTTAATCACATGAGGGAATGTTTTAATGAACTCCATCCATCTACCATGCATCCTATCAAGTTTATCTTGACTCCTAAAATGCTTAGGTGACTCATGATCAATATGCAAGACAAACTCTCTAGGCCATAAATAATGCTGCCATATCTTAAGTACTCTAAACAATGCATAAAGCTCCTTATCATATGTAGAGTAATTTAGACATGCTCCTTTCAATTTCTCACTAAAGTAGGCAATAGGCTTACCTTCTTGCATGAGGATGCCTCCAATGCCAATGCCACTAGCATCACACTCCATCTCAATTGGCCTAGTAAAGTCCAGGAGCGCTAGCAATGGAGCCTCGTTGAGACGCCATTTGAGCTCATAAAATGCCCTCTCCTATGCCTCTCCCATACAACGGCTACACCTTTCTTGGTAATCTTGGTCAATGGGGCTGCAATGGTGGAGAAGACCTTCACAAATYGCCTATAGAAGCTAGCCAACCCATGGAAGCTCCTCACATCTCCAATGCTGCTTGGTGTGGGCCACTCTTGGATCGCCTTCACCTTCTCTTCATCAACTTGCAGCCCATGTGTGCTCACTACAAAACCAAGAAAAATAATCTCATTAATGGAAAAATCAYATTTCTTCATGTTAGCATACAGTCGCTCTACTCTTAAGGGTAGAAAGGACTTCCCTTAAATGCCTCTCATGTTCTTCTAGGGACCTACTGAAAATCAGAATATCATCAAAGTAAACCACAACAAAATGCCCTATAAAACGCATAAGAATATCATTCATCAGTCTCATAAAAGTAGAAGGGGCATTAGTCTAACCAAAAGGCATGATAAGCCACTTATAGAGTCCAAACTTGGTCTTGAAGGCCGTCTTCTATTCATCCCCTTCCTTCATACGAAACTGGTGGTAGCCACTCCTTAGATCAATCTTAGTGAAGAAGGTGGCTCTATACAACACATCCAACATGTCATCCAGCTTAGGTATAGGGTGACGGTACTTAATGGTTATGTTGTTGATTGCTCTACAATCCACACACATCCTCCAAGTAC